>JAHZNB010001871.1:0-25263 GCA_027744295.1 Callyntrura guangdongensis
GTTCACGATAATAGGGATGTTCACGAGGGTTTCATGCATGACCAAAAGGAAAAATGTCAGTTTTACGACAGGTACGCACTTCTTCTTCGTAATTGGTTACGTAATACAGCTCAGAAACAGTCGTAGAGCTAAGTGCATGCCTGTGTTAAAGAATGTAACGCATGTGTAAAAAAAATCGTCTGCATCATTGACCGGCAACCCGCGTACATACTACCAGTTGTATCACGTATCTGATTTTAGTGGGGAAATGATTTTAAATTAAGTCTTACTTAAACCCATTGCCATTTTAATATCTGATAATAAGAATAATCCAATTTGACTGGTGATGCACTTGTGACAAAGTGGCCGTTGTTGTTTAGTCACTCTCCTGATCCTATCTATTGGACTTGAACGCACTTTCTTCTACCAACCATAAAGCATTCTTTCTTCATTTCCCTTCTGTTGCGCTACTTAATCCTCTTATTCAAATCAAAAAAGTTTTGACTGGCGAAAAGGATAAAACGCGTTTTAATTCAACAATTCCCTTCAACCGGTAACGCTCTGCATATTATGCGCACATCATACCATGTTGGAGTAGCGTTTAACTTGGAGTTTTGTAATAGTAATAATGAGAGAGATGCTATTGCGCCTTGTGTAAAAATATTAAGTAAATTGAATTCCTTATATGCTCATCATCGCCATGATCATTAGCATCCTCCAAAAAATTCACTGCTGTAAATTATCGAAAGACGAAGGGGGCGGGGGGTTGGCAATCAGAAGCAAAAAAATACAAGCACCTTTGTGGTACATTACAATGACATAAGGTTGGGCCCGACAAGCTACAAAACTTATTACCTACATGCTTCTTATTTGCTTCAGAGTACCATGACCGTCAATCTTGTCGCCGGAACAGTAACAGCCTTGCAACTTGCAGGCATCATTATCACCGCAGTGAACAGAATCAGTGCACTGCCAATTCCCGACAATAGCGTTAGTGCATAGGTAGTAGTGGATAGTTTTATAATGCATTCTTTTAATAGTTAAGTGAATAGGCATCTTACCTAATATGATTATCATTTACGTAAGATGTATTACTACCATGATCATGGAATGGAACGGAATGTGTGTGTGCTTTTTATCATGTAACAAACCACGGAACAATGAACAATACATCCATCCCCCCTCTTTCTCTATTACTCTGCTTTCAAACTTTTGCTTACCGTGAACAGTGTGAAACAAAAAAGTTACGGCGGGTATTTGGATAAAACAAACAGGGTATATCTGCCAGACGCATGTCGTTAAGATGATGATTTAAGTACCTTCTTTGCATTTGTACAATGGACCTTTTCCCTTTTCGATGGAGGTATATAATAGCACATATCAGAGCATCAGACAGACGCAGTTTACTCAAGAAAAGACGGAGACGGGAGAGTAATTTCTCTCTCATAGCTCAATGATGTTGATGAGGAGGAGGAGGACTCTTTCGTTGTGAATTACTTGCGTATACAAAGCGTTTTATACACACACTCACAACATGCACACACGAACGAAACAATGTTAAATGAGAAACTCACAACTCACGCACAAGACGACGTAAGAAACTGAGACGACGACGATGATGATGATTATCATCATCACGATGATTATCGTCATGATCAGCGTTTCCCCTTTATATGGAGAAACATAAGATTCCATGAAGAAGATGATGATGCTGTGCTGGACTTTTAAACTACAAGCCAAAGTAGCAATGTCACTTTTAATGTTGTTTATGAGAACGATCTTCTGGCCTCAATTTAAAAGGAACAAAGAAAATTGTTGGTAGTACAAAAAGACGTAAATAAAGTTAAAGATATGTTATGCATAAATATGTCATGGAAGATAAATAGACGCACAAGGTGTGCTGTTCGACACGATGTTAAACTTATGTGTGTGTGTGCTTGTAATTTTCTATTGTTGATTTTTTGTGTGTAACCATTGTGGTAAGTGGATTAGTTCAATTAGTTATGCTTTTTTGTAACAATAAACGGCTTATGAGCCTGCTTACCTTAACTTGCTTGGAGGATCTTCCTGTTTTCCATGCGGTATCTGTGTATAAGCTGCCAAATCACAACGTGGTGATTTGTCGGGTGGAATGGGGTGATGTAAAACAAACAAAAAATGTTTTGCTGGAACTGTTATTTATGGCAAACTATTTCAGGGAAATTTTACCTTTCACTTACATTGTTCTAAAAAAATTGCACAAGCAGTGGTAAGTTATGTAGACCACAGAAATACGGCACAGTCTTTTTATCAGGAGAGAAGATAAGAATTTCAGTGGTTTTCTTTAGAGCTACGTGAAAATAACGTCTGGTTCTGGCTAAACAATTTTCCCCAGAACTATCCAAAAAATCTCCATATGTTTGCAAGTTTCCCCGAAATATTCCATCCAGTTTCTTCACTGGAACGGAGTTACAACGCCCTTTTTTTATAAATCAAAAAGTTAAAAAGGGCTGAAACCTGTCGGGAACAGTTTTTTTCATTAAGTAACAACACTTGAAACTTTTTTTCTCTTGTGTGATTGCATAAAAAAGTTTATAGGAATATGATACATTTATCGAAACGAGCAGGTTTTTACTTCTCTCTCTCTCTCCCCCCGTTTGCTCGTTGTCTCACTTTTTATGGCGTAAAAAGTCTGTCTTATGATTCTTTCTTGGCTGCTTCTCCTGCTCAGCTCCTCTTCTAGCAGGGCTGGTCAACAATGATTCTGCCGGCGGACTGAGAGTGGACCAGGCAGGTTGAGAATCTTTTATTCAAACGCAGCATCATCATCCACCGCACTTAAAGTCGGTCTCAACTTTTTTCATATACGGCAGCTGCAGCGATGGTGGTAGGTGGTGTGATGTTGATACACAAAAGAATGAAAATAGTCGATCCTCTTCGGGGCTTTCTTCCACTCCACTCATGAGGATAAGGTTGATTATGATACCGTACATGTAAAAGCACATTTCATACCATGGAAAGTAGCAGCATCAGCAGCGCTAGATGCCAAATGCATGGCTAAGGTTTCCTATTATGCACAATGAAAATGACGACGTTAATATTATGATGAACAACAATAATAATAGCAAAATGTCAAGTAACTTGCCACACCACGCTCAGTCGTAAGCCTGCACTTTTTAGTCCATTCCATCGCATCTTCAAAACACCTCTTGTTTATTACGATAGTACCAGGGGAGACCAGTGGAGACTACGATGCAAAATACACACAAACACAACAGGTCTCACGGTCGTCTCATCTTCATCATTGCATAAAACCATGCCCGTACTTAGAGCACATAAACAAGCAAATAATAAGGAAAAGAAAGAGCGTATAAAGTAGTGCAAAGCACCACTACAAAAATGGTCATCAAACCATGTGTATTCGCGCTGACTGCAGTTTCACCAAAGAACTGTTTTCTACAAATAGAAAAGCCTTTGCTGTCAGCAGCAGTGTAAGCAGCCCATCATCACCAGCGAGAAAAGCACAGCAAAATAGCATCACAAGCGTCTCAACTCACCTCTCGATCGTCGTTTTTCATGGATCATATATAACATTGCTAAGAAAGCTGAAAGATTTGATACAAAAACGTAGCTTGGTTTTTTTCTGGCTTATTATTGTTAAGAAAATTTCAGCAGTGGTGATATAATAAGCAGAGTTACTAACGGTATGGTATCCACCACACAGCCTTCAACTTCAAAGACGTAGTCTTCACATTATCATCATCTTCATGAGACATGAAACAACAGGGTACAAAAGACTTTAATAAAAATTCATAACCATCATTAAAGCAAAAACGCTACTCACCTACTTATATGATACGATTATGTAACTTTAAACGAGATATGTATGTTCAAGTATTTAAGGTGTATTATGAGCAATCTTTTTCTCTCAGATTTTTGGTTAGCCATTGGAATCGCGTTGTCGTGGCCTGTCTGTCAACATCACATTACAAACAAGATTTTCTTAAACAACAACAAATACGTCTTGTGTTCTCATTCATATGATCTATTAAAAATTTTGTGCTGAACTGAACGTTATTATGATGAGTGTGCGGAAGGAAAATAGGTATAAAAGATATAAATGATGAAAGATAGTGGTAAATATACTAACGGTGCTATAAAGTCCGCAAAACATGTGAATCTATTCAATAAATATGATCAAATTTTTTATCATTACTGCTGCATAAATATAATAAAGATACACCCGAGGGTAAAAAGGAGATCGGAACCCTGGCGGTGTTTTACTCACTCGCTTGTTATATATTAGATATTATCAATACGTTGTTAAACATGATTGTAATAATTTATTGATAGAAAATAACAAAGATCTCTACGAGAGGAGATGCTAATAAAGTTTACGCGAAAAATCAAATTATCCTTTGGGTGAGATACACTATGAGGATTTTACACTCATCGCGGGACTTTGCTATTTAAGTTATATCGATGAAATTACGCCATCTGTCTAAACGTTGCATTATATGTGTCTCCCCCTCCCCAAGTTATTTTGTTGAAAGTATAAACGGGTATAAACTTGCCTCATTTGTAAATGCTCTAGTTCTATTGTGTGGATTTACATGGTGGCTTGTACATTCATTCTATTCTAAACTCTAGACCAACTCCTCTCACAAACTAAGGTTGTCAGAAAGTTTTCCTAGAGATACTTTCATCAAAATGTGCTATCACCAAATTCTGATGGATGGAAAGAGTTGATAGAGAATTATGGCTTTTGTGGGTACGTGGAAAATGCCAGTGAAAGACTCTTGATGTATTGTTTCCTAAGCTGTTCGTCCTCCAAAGGAAGGGAAAACGATGTAGATCTTATACTGTTTACCAAGAGGAAAGAATTATTGACGGAGGGAGGGTGAGGATGTAGTACCCACTAAGATGTAAGATGACTACGGAGAAAAGAGATGTAACCAGCCATGAACAGTACATAATTTCCATCAGGTAAGCATGAAAAAGCGTGTTTCCTATGTGTGAGTATAGAGCTGTAATAAAGAAAGGACGACATAAGTTTGTGCGTTAATAAGTATTAAATATGTTAGATATATGTTAAATATGTGCATAATAGGTATACACTTCCATATTATGTTGCATGATTCATTCCATTATAAATAGATGTACAAGTAATGTAATGAATGTGCAATAAAGATGATGAGTAAATTGAGGTGGAGGTTGACAAGAAACATTTCTCACAAAAGTTTGTTATTGACCTCAGCACTTCGGGTCATGAAGATAGCATCATAGGCCATTATAGTGGATCATGGTGTGCGTAGGCAACATCGTATATGTATACAATATTGTGTTGTGATGCGGCTGCTGCTGCTGATGTCTTTTACCATCAAAGCAGCAAACAATGAACTGCATTACTGGTAATAAATTTAATGGTAAAAGTAAATCTCACACACAGTTCAAAGTTTTTGTTATTGGTGGTAATAGCATTGCAATAATGGAAGTTGCGAGAGTGGTTGTATAAAGAAAGATGAAAGTTGTTGTACATACATACATATATTTAAACTACCAGTTACAACAGTCATAGTTTTGTAGTTTATAAGTAGTATGTGGAACGACTAAAGTGAATGCATACCTAGTTAACAAAAAATCGACCGGTCGATACTTTTAGTCGTATAGGGTTTACTGAGAATGTTTTATTTGGGATTTAAAAGGGATTTATATTTATGATACAACGTCTCATATAGGTTTCATTTATGCCGTTATCAGTTTATACTGTTTTTCAATGAAATTATGTTGAGGCACCCAGCTCGAAATAAAACGTTCAATGAATGACAAAGAAAAATGATGACAAAAGCAGAAAAAAAGTTTATGTCAATTTTCTTTGAGGTACTTGAATCACGTCACGTTTTACAGTAATCTTGCTATCTTACTATATTTGAAATGTTTGAATGTTTTATTCGTGGACGGTTCGGTTCCCAAGAATTCGATTTTCTTGGAAATTTTACTGATTAAAATATAAGAAATAAGTAAGAAAAATATTATCTGGTACACATAATGTTAAAACTTATAATAGTTCTGCTGCTCGATAGAAACACAGCAGCCGTGTACGTAATGCGCAAATATTATCTTGATTACTTGACATGTACAACGAAGAAGTTATTTTTATCGTCTGCCACTCTCATTATTACACGGCTAGTTTGAGCAAGAAAAAGAATGAAAGAAAAAGTGGAAATAATGACAGCTTTGATTATACTATCATCCAAACCTCGTACTTTTTTCTTAGGTCATGGACCAATGCACATACCACGAACATGATCGTTTTCAAGGCTGATATCGTTGTCCAAAACATTGATCTAAGCCGTTGTTGTTTTGTTGTAGCAGTAATTGCAATAATAATTCAGCATAAAAAATGAGAAAGAAAAACTGTTTTGATTGATATTTATTTGTGATTTGGGTGACTACTCAAAAATGGTCCGCTCTATATGGGTGAATACTTAAAACAAAACTCAAGCTTATTTTACAACCTCTCGGTTTCAAGAGTCAACTCAGTCACCTGACAAAGATTAAAGGCTGCTTACACGGTCGTGTAGCGATTATGATAAAGTGCCTAATCATGTTCGCAATAATGGAAGCTTATGTAGGTACATTTTCCACTGCAGAAGCCAGGGCAATACATTTGATGATGCCTTGCTGTATGTGCCGAAAATTTGAATTCCGCCAAAATATGACTGAAGAAACTTACTGCATGGAGTGAAAGGAAATTGGAAAAGAGAAAATGAAGTGATTGCTATCATTATTATTACTAGGAAAAAAGCGAAAGCACGACAGGTCTCAAAGTTATAATTCACAATTGTGCAACACCAAGCAAGTCTGCACAAGGCTGGAACTCGCTTGTCAGTTTGTGTCAAAATTTTGGTGGCTTGTAAATGACAGGTAAACTTCAAAGGAAGTTTCTTTATACTGTAAATGAAAACGCACGAGCTGTCGGCAATCACTGTCTATGTCTTAAAGTCACAAAAAGCCAGAAGATCAATGGGAATTTTTGAAAAGAAAAAGTCTATCAGAGAATTTTCATTTACAGTCACGCTTGTCAAATGAAAGGAAACTTTATTTGAGTGGTTTGCCGGGTTGAAATTGAGGAGCTAGAGAAAATTTGCCTAAGCATTTGGCTTCGTGTGCATTTCAACACCCCTAATAACTACCTTCGTACAGGTTACTGCACAAAATGCACCACGAAATTATCAAGTAGGAGTGCAACGATGGATCTGCGTTGAGCTGAGCGTATTTTTCACATTTGCTTGATAAGGACGTTTACAAGTTTCGTTTTCATTTCGCGTAGTTTGCCGATTTTTTCACGAACGACAGTTACCCAACAAGATTTATTTTTTTCTTCTCTTTCAAACCCCGAATCAAATAATTGTTGGTTTGGCTTGTTTTGTTTTATTATATTTGTATCTCTCTATTATTGCCTGTAGGAAAAGTATAAATAAACGGAGAAAAGTCTCTGACTGTATCGACTACAACAAAATAACTACTGTAACTGGTGTAAGCTCTGCTGCTGACGGTCGTCTGCTTGGCTGTAGCAAATACGTAGCATCTCATTAGTAGTGAAGCAGTTGATAATTTACAGGCGAAATAATGATATATGCCAAGACATTAAGTGATTCGCTGCCAGCTATCAAAACATTTGAATCTTCAAACTCTCCACACACACTTGCTTTACTTCAAAATGAAACAAACTTTTGCATCGCATTATAAAGTGTATTCACACTGGACCGAAAATATTGTGTATTTGTTCGTGTCTTTAGTAAGAATTGGAATTTGCCAATGTGTCCTTATCAAATGGATTGATCAACTATTGTTGCAGAAAATTGCTATGTTCACTGCCCATCCCTGGCATTTACGTTTCTTTATTGGTACATTGAAAGAATAAAAGAAACTCAAAGGAGTCAGCTAGTCCGGTGGTGAAACTGAACTACTTCGCCTTCGATAGACTATTGAATTTGGTGTTACGAACAAAAAGAATCGATCGTGTTCCAACATCATTCTGGGGAAGTGTATACAAGAACAAAAAATACGCAATATAAGAGTACAAAAGCTATTTACATTTTTTACAATCACAACAGCACAAAGGGTTGTTACCTGTAGAGCTGTCACCATTTTCCCAATTAATATCAATCTTTCAATAAATGGCCTGTTGTATTTGCCATGAAATTATGGTTATAGTGCACAAACAGTTCTTATTTACAAGCAGCTTTGTCGCCTTCTCCATTGCGTACAACGGTAGTACAAATATGCGAGAATCCCAATGGTTTTTTTTACCTATTTTATAAACACTTGTTTTTGGCATGCCACATATTACGGCACTCCCAATCCATTACTTTTAGCGGAGTGTTCAAAACCTTAAATTCATTGACACTGAACTTGAAGCTTGTAAAAAATGTGGGCCCGTGGTCCATCTG
This sequence comes from Callyntrura guangdongensis, assembly GCA_027744295.1. Classification (NCBI taxonomy): domain Eukaryota; kingdom Metazoa; phylum Arthropoda; class Collembola; order Entomobryomorpha; family Paronellidae; genus Callyntrura; species Callyntrura guangdongensis. The sequence continues at coordinate 8,415 of JAHZNB010001871.1, forward strand.
CTGAGATTACACTGCATAAAAAGCAGCTTTGACGCGTATAGCATGTGGCTACCCATACATATAAATTGGTGATCTCACTCAAAATTAATTATATACTTATGCACGTATAACAATTTGCTAACAATGCAATATACATTATCCTGCAGAAAAATGTTAATTACGGCCGAGTCGAAATTCCAATTTGACTGATTCCATGTAATTTACATTTATGATAATTTGTTAAAGCTATTAACGCACCAACTAAGGCGTTGTTTTTTAAATGCAACAGAAGCTTAGATATGAAAGTACTCCCCGTCTACAATAAGTCACAGTATAATGATAGGAACAAGACGTAAGCAAATGAAATCGGATTACAGTCTAGTAATCCAGAGGAAGGAAATCTATGTCAATAGACAGGGCACCTTGATGAATGCTTAAAAATTTCAGAATAAGTAAACTGGAATGTGTGACGAAATATAGCCCTTGTCATGCTTGTTATAGCAGTAACAATATAAATACTAAGTACCTCCTTGACGTATAAATACAACCATTGAAATTCAAATTTGTCTAAATATCACGTTCCATTATTATCAGCTATCAGCTATCCTGCTTTCAGTTGCTTCTAAATATTATCCAATAAAAAATAATTTTCAGTTATTTTAAGATATTAATACAAAAACGTGCATTATAGCATGCAACACGGGATAGGGAACAGATGACGTCTATTTTATGACCGTACTTGCGTGACAAGGGCAAGAAGAAAAAATGTTGACAAAGAACGCTAAATTTTCCATCAGTACTCGTTATTTGATGCAATGCAATCCGCAGTAAGTAAAAATCATAATTTTCTACTTGGAAGCCATCGTTTAAATACAAATTGAGAAACGGACCATCAAAAGGTAGATAAGTACGTATGACGTATTTGGCTATATTATTCACTCATCCTAAAATACAGGAATGTATACTCTGTGTGTACCCGATATGAAATCTTGTATGCAAATGTCTAGTTCATGGTACGAAATTTCCCATTTCTTCTAGTTATTGGACCGACCCATTCATTTCACGTCAGTCAGCCCTCAGGAGCTATTAGATAGTTTAGTTTTTGAAGGAATCAATGCCACATAGGCACCTGTACATGTACCTGTACTGGTATCCCGAACTGCGTCAACTATTTATAAAGGCAATTCTGGTTTACCCGACATGTGTATTATTTAAAACAGTTTGGTGATGACGAAAAGAAAATGAAGTCCTACTATTCTGACAAAGGCTAAGACTAAAACACGAGTTCATTTTATTGTAAAAAGATAGACTCAACGTTACAACATCGCACATTTCTTCAGCAAATTTTTTTTTTTTCGAAAAAAAAACTCAAGTTCAATTGGGACCAAAGTGATCTTGATAAGTTTTCTAAAGTAGTTCGTTTTTTCTTTTTATTGTGTTACGTGATTTTTAGCATTCCACGTGAAACAAAACTTTTTACACGTGCATCCAGCACAACAGCAAGCTTGAGAGAAAAAATTAAGTTGTACGGAGTTTTATTGATTGTTATTACAAAGACTACTTTACGTCTACTACCAAAATGAGACTTCGTATGCATCACATTGAGTTATGTGTCGCAGATCCAAACCCCATTACAAAACTGTTATGCGACCAACTTGGACTACAGTTTGTAGGTTATCGGGAAACAGCCCAATGTCTCCAATTAATTTTCAAGATGGAAAAGGCGACATTTGTAGTCACAACAAGAAAAGACATAAATTTTGCTCGAAATGACGATGAAAATCATAACTATCCTGATATACTCTATGAAAGTGGCACGTTAGCTAAATCTAATTCGTTAAAACTCCCAAGAGATTCAAGTGAGGCGTGGACATTATTTTGTTGCGGTGACAGAAGCAACGGGATAAGCTGTAGAAACGGTAATGGCGACACCGCTGACTCTGTTTGGAACCGGGAAGGGCATGTAGATTCCGTATTTAACGTTGCCATCCAAGTGGAAAACGTACGTGAATCTGTGAATATTATTCAAAACATGTCTCGTGACCTTGTCCTACAAGACGTTCAACGAGTTTATGACTCCAACCCAAATCTGGGTTATGTGGATTATGCTGTCATCAAGTCGTGTTGTGGCAACGTTATTCATACTCTGGTGGAAAAGGGTGGCTATCATGGATGGTTTCTTCCGGGTTTCTTCCCAGTGAATGAGACAGTGAACGGAACGAATTCCCCCGCAAAAACTAGTATCATCAACATGACCCATTTTGATCATTTTACGTTGGCATGTCGAGTGGGAGAATCAAACGAGATCATGGACTGGTACGAGAAGGCATTCGGAATGAAACGGTTCATAACAAATAGGTAGGGATACTGTTATTTTTTAAGTCGACATATTAGTATAAACAGTTATGTTGTATCAACTCTTTTTACATACTAATGAACGCTGTAACCAATAAATATATACCGAGCTCTAGTATAATTAACATTATATACTTTAGTTGCCTAAGTAGGTAGCAAGTTCAGTTAAAAGTCTTAATTAATGCGTAAAAATGTTGTGGTGTGGTACGTATTTTTTAAGTTAGTATAACGGAATCCAGTTTGAAAATGAACCACCTTATGAATAAATTATACGTATTGTTAGCTGTTACAGCCATTAGCTGTGATGGCTAGTTTACTAATACTATGAGTTGGGTTACCGGTTTAGAAACCAGTGATATCATAAAGTTTCATAGAATCGTAATTTTCAGATTCGTTTACAAAAAGCGTAAACATTTAGTTTAAAAAGTATGTGAGTGTAAGCAACCGAGTGAGTTTAAATGCAAACGAGTCGCAGCCACTCACCACTCACTGTTTTGGTTACTAATTTTCTGAATTCATTCATATTCTCGTTTTTCTCAGGGAAGACACAGAATTGGAAGGTTTGGTTATAGGGGATGACGTGGGTCTACGTTTGAAAGTAATGCAATTTTGGAAATGCTCCGAATCGGGTCTAGCCTCTGATGTTTACGAGGATGGAAATAGCGAACCTCTTAAAATTGTGATTGCTGAGTCACTTCCGAATTTAAGTAAGATAAGATGACTTTGAGCAACACACGCTTATGCACTTTAGCTTCTGTTTTCTATTTATAAAAAATGTATTTTATGTCATCATGTATTTTTATTGTGTTGTTTTGTTTGTTCCCTGCCGTAAACAGGTAATACACAGATAGAAGGGTTCATAAAAGATCACGGCGGACCAGGCATCCAACATGTGGGCTTGCACACGAACAACATGATGAAGACGGTAAAAGAAATGACAAAAAATGGAGTAAAATTCAGACATCCACCGCCTACATACTACACCGAGGTTTGTGCTTTATTGTTCATAACCGAAATCTATATCGACTAGCATGCGGCCATAAAAACAGACTGTTCTTTTTTGGATAATGTTGCAACACTACTACGTGAACCCATTAGTTCTGCTTGATCTATTTTTAGTTTTTATTGTCGCTTATATTTTTACTGTTATTACTACCCCGACAATAGATTGGACAGCTGGAAGTAATCAAGTCCGTCGGAGAAAATGTGGATATCCTTCGTGAATACGGGATTCTTCTAGACAACGAAGCGGATGTTTTCGATAACCTTGAAAATTCTACCGAGGAACGGTATCTTATGCAAATATTTACATACCCTGTCTTCCGACAGGATACATTTTTCTTGGAAGTCATTCAGCGGAAAGGAGCTCGGGGGTTTGGTGTCGGAAATGTGACGGCATTAGCGAGATCTGTGAATGCTTACAATGAAGCTATGAGGAGGAAAGAGGAGGCGGAAGGAGAGAGAAATGTGGAAAACGGAGACTAATGCCAGAAGGCAGGGACAACTGCTGCTGTTAAAATGCGATGTATGCTACATATAGGTATTATGACATACCCCCATCCCAACAACGAATGCACATATGTAAATAAAATCATTAGAATTCTGTTCCCAACCAAGTAAACTTGTAACAATAATTTTTGTTTTATTATTATTACTGAGTAATATCATTACTTAAAGTATTTATTATTTTTCGTTTCTCCTTTTATAATATTTGATATTTGTAACAATATCCATCATTAAGATCTTATTTTTTTAGTCTTACATTTTTATTTTCACCTATACAAAGATATAGTGTGGTAAACAAAACACACATCTGACACGTTTAAAGGACATCATTTTGATCCAACTTTTGTTCTCGTTGTCCGCATGTCTATAATGTTATAATATGTCACTGGCTGTTGAACATGACAAGACGATTTTAAAGTCTGTGAAACGATGTAAGGTGCATGTAATTACACACGTCAAAGGTTCAAATAGGGATTGTCATTAGCCGCCGATACTGATAGTAATTAGGAATTTTGGATACATTGTAAGTAGAACATAAANTGTCCGCATGTCTATAATGTTATAATATGTCACTGGCTGTTGAACATGACAAGACGATTTTAAAGTCTGTGAAACGATGTAAGGTGCATGTAATTACACACGTCAAAGGTTCAAATAGGGATTGTCATTAGCCGCCGATACTGATAGTAATTAGGAATTTTGGATACATTGTAAGTAGAACATAAAAATGTTCAACCACTTTGTATAGTAACTTATTTTTAAAAACCTGACTGCCAAGAATATTATTAAGTTTACGCAATGACAAGATCACTTACCTATCTACAGACTATAAATAGACCCTTACCTTTACAAGTTACAATAAACTTAGGAAATTTGTTTAATATCTTTGTTAGAAATGTAATATACGCTGAAATCAAAGACGCCGAATCAGTTTGCTTTCTTTATTTAACGACTCAAATTTACCGATTCTTTTTCCGCTGTTTTATAGCATCTTGTACAAACGAATGATGTAAGAAAGCTGATATTTTTCTGGAGAAGAACAGAGGTTTAATAAAGACGGGCTGCAAAAGTGAATAAAAATAAAATATTAACATTTCATAAGGGTAATAAATTTTAAACAATATTGTATGCTGTGGGTTTTGTTTTGTATTAAATGATAGCTATAGCGTATTAATCTAATATGTAAATTCCATTTTGCCAGTAAATATTTTAGTTTGTTTTTAGTTTTGGAGTGGATGTTATGTTAATGTCTTAAAAATTGTTACGTGCGAGTTTAATCACTTACATACCGTATTTCCCCTAAGAACTCCATGACCAACCAGGTCTCAAATAGACGCCCGCCTCTATTTGACACGTGGGATTATTTGGGAATACCGTAGTAATGAGCCGACTTTGGCTACAAGCCATTGCAAAATAATCTGAATGATCTTCACCTGACGATGTGAACGTCCACAGTCAAGAAAATCAGAGCAAAGAAAATGATCGGATTCATAGCAAGGTTTTAACCCATATCAAGTTTCCAGTTTTGGGAACAGTAGGGCTGACAACCATTACATTACAAAAATCAAGCTATAGTAGTGCAGAATTAGATGGAAATTTTGTCAAGTGCAAGACTAAACTAGTTTTAGGCATCTTGGGGTGGAGATTCTACTGGTGCGTTTTCCGCATCACCCGAGACATTTTGCAAGTCGGTTTGTTCTGAAACTGGAGGGCTACTTTTGGTGGAAATACGTGTACTATTGTAGTGCTTTATTCGTGAGTCAGTACAAACTTCAAGCACAAAAACTGCAACAAAAATTATTGTATTTATAAATCGTGTTGTTAGAATAATTAAAAAATTGAATCGAGGGTTATAAAAGTTGCGTATTATCTGCAGCATGATGAGCAGCGCTAAGCAGGAATATCAATCATCATGCTCTTTCATTGATAAGTGCAGGAATACATACTATCGATTATAAACAATTTACGAGTAATACGAGTAAAAAAATTTAAGCTGTTTTTTATCATTTGTGAGGTCTGTTCATAATATTTTACATGTTTTCCATGTTATCTCTGTACAATTTTATCCTGCTGAAGTTGATAATTAATTGAATGGTGCTAGTGTTCTTATTGAGTACGTGTTGATATTTACATGTAAAATGATTTGGGATCAATTAAAAAATAAAACTTGAGTTATTGTAGTAATTTTGGATTTATCGTAAGAAAATAAAACTCTCCAAATAGTTCAAAAATACGCAAGCCGCTTGTTTTGTGATTCTGCTTGAAAGCTTTCACCAGAGCGGAGTTTTTACAAGCTTGTATGAGTACGGCAGATAGTTCATATTATAGGCTTGGGGCATTTTGCTGTGGGCAATAATAAAATTTTGTCTCCTGTTTACCCTGTAATGTATTTGGATGCGTATGTTACTGAACACGTGAATTTTCTTCCTTCCCGGGTGTTTTCAACCAAGAAGGGTTTTATCGTTCATTCAATATAAGGGCCGGAGTGGGTGCCGAGTCCATAGGTATCGGTTTTTGATGGGTGACAAGTAGCTAGTGCGATACGCAGATGGATAGCGTGGGTAAACGCGGTATGGTCGGAGACCATAAGTGTCATACCACCAGGGATCTCGTGTCACCGCTGAAATGGGTAAACTGGTGGGTGGGTTGAGTAAATCGCTGAACGGTCTGTAATGATAACCACCTCTGTAGGCATGCATTGGAGTTCCATCATAAGAGTAACTGTTTGGTGCGGGTGTAGTGTCCCTTGAACGATCCCATGGCACTGGTGAGTAGTGAGACCTGGGGTAATTTGGGATCGGGCTACCCTCACGCCACGCTGGGATTTCCGGTGGGACAGATGCTTCAAATGTGTAGAGAGATACATTTCAAGAATGTAGCAGTTTTGTTGTGTATATTGATTATAGATTTAAATTTTTTTTAAATAATGAAAAATTATATAGTTGCGTTGTGTTACATGTTTTAAGGCGTTTTTTGAAAATAATAAAATGCCAAAATGTGTTGTATAGTATTTTAATTCCAAATCGGTTTGTTTTTGTGCCTAAAAATTCTGGCAGTGGCAATTTTTCATGTTGTCAGTCTTGTAATGATGACTTTAATAGTGGAGTGCGGTATATAGCTTTGTAAAAAAAAACTTTGTAATCGGGTTATATGGGAGTAATAACAATATTTCTTTATGGCTATTTTCATCAACAGCGGCGGTAGTAGCAAAAGAAAATTGCTTAATTATTTGAGATATTACGCATTATTGTTAAGCCAGCATGATTGTCAATAATAGCTACATGGAGCGATTACAAAGTAAGGCGTATTTATATGAAACTTTACACGATTATAGGTTTAGGTACACAATATGAACATTATTATCCTACTACATTTTATGACACTCCGTAAAAATGTAGTCGTTAAAAATGACTCGTATTCCAAAAAATTTAAAATGAAAGACTATTTCCTGCGTCCTGCTGCTCTTTTAGTTTTTCATGGCAAAAATGTTAGTTTCAACAGAATGCACACATCTGGAGGGTTAGTCGAGTTTTTATGATAATAACAATAATTAATATTCCTCTTGCCAACTTCTCGTCGCAAGGTTTAATTTGGGAATATTAGTACAGTCGGTTGCTGGTATAAAAATGTCAATTAAAATGTTCTGCTAAGGCATGCATGTACACGTAGGGTTAAAGTGTTTACTACATCTACTATAAATTAAACACATATGGTCACAGACTTAAAAGTACAAAAAATGAAAGCACGTTATTGTTGCAAGTAAAATTTTCAAATGTATCAAAACTTACATCCCCTCGTGCTTGTCAGGATGGGTCTTGGGTAAATTGGCCTTGGTGAGTATCCATAAGTCTCTCGGGAGATGGGCAAGTATCTGTAGCCTGGAGCATGAATCCTGGTGTTGGGGTCGGAGACAATTCGGTCGTCCAAGATGGATTTCGTGAAAAAGTCGGGGAATTCTGAGAGAGCTCTGGGTCTCAACCTCAATCTAGCCGAGTGTTCATCAGCTCGCATATCTTCCGTGCCTGTTAAGTTCATTATCAGAAAGATAAATGATCAGTGTAAAAAGCGGGGCAAATGTAAGCATCACGTTTCCATCCAAATTTTCTCTTCACATTTGTGAGCGACAGGTGCACCAGAAATTACTCTCATGTTTCATTTTTACCAAACGTTATCAATGGTGTATCATTTCTAACATTTTTCAACAAAGAAATTGCTTGTCAGTTGAAGTAAAAATTAATCACCGAGCCAGTTACCTAATGACTTTGACAATGAAACATACATACACGTCGACGTAATTTATGGGCTGTATCCTGTTGTTCCTGTTTACATCTTTCTTTCCTTTACAAAGTATACATAATATTGAATACTGAATTTTGAAGTTCCATTTGTTATTTACCTTTCAACGCTCGCACGTACGACTGCCAAAATTTAGCTTTGTGTGTTACTGGCTCGTGGAGACCCAACATGTCAAAATGATTCTTGAACGACATTTTGAAGGTGGATTCGTAAGAGTGTTTACACAAACGATCGGGTTACACTTTTCAAGTTCGCTGTAAGAAAGAAAAAAGTGTAGCTGTTTATAACATAATTATTTTGTCGCGTAAAGTGATAACAAACTAGCTTGTTATTAAGTCATATTGACAGATTTACTTGAGAATTTAAAAATATTATTAATTGTGAATATATAAACAATATTCCCAGTTGAATTATATTTGCCAGCTGAAAAAATCCACAAATCATTGCCATTTCGTTTACTTTTATGCGCTTAAAACCATGTCAGTAAATCGGACAAGCAAAACAACACGCCAGGGACTTGGTTATTTGGCACTTTGGCAATGAAATCAAAACCGGAAAGTTTGTAAGTAAAAAAAAAGACGGAAATAATTTTAATAGGGATGTGGTACAACGGAGACCACCAACCTAACCAAGGTTAAAAAGATGATCGAGAAACAAAACAACATGTGGGAAATTTTTTCCTTCCCGGTGCCCAAATTTTAATGAGCGTTGTCACATAAAAATTACAACCATTGCAACATTTCAAACGATATTAACAAGGCAAATTACTTAAGGGGGAAAATAACATTTAACTAAACTAGGTACATATTATTCACGCTCGTATGAAAGAACATTTACAACTCAAAATGTACAAGAAATACTCTGACTCGTTTCATAATTGTTTTTGTATATGGATTTATAGTCGCTTGAAGAATGTACATCTTTACGTTAAAAGTTTGAAATGCACGAAACATCACGCCTCTTCTTTTTATGGATCTCCAAGCCTAGATATAGTTTCAAAAGGAGAATGGAGAGACGATTCCCTACGTGGTTTAATCGACTTCTCTCGTTCCAAACTGGATGACTATTCGGAAAACTTTATTTTTAAACTTTGGTTTCTTGCGTGTGTAAAATAAAACGATGCAGCATTCTATGCGCAAGAAATTGCGACTACTATGTCAGGGAGGAGGAGTAGGAGGTGAGTAGGTATATCAAAAATGCATTCTATTATAAGGAGAACGTAGATATTATATGATTTTCACGAAACGTGACATAGAAAGTGTCTATTTGGCAATTCGGTCTTTTTATATAACATGAGTATCCATTCTCCTCCTTCAATCTTGCACAATATAAGTTTTCATGTACTTTGTAATGCCAGTTAACCGTTTCGAAAACAACGATGCAAACCGTCCGAAACTGTTGCTAGTTGTTGATAGCAAAATGACGCCAAACTACGGTAAATTGCTTTACACGAGGGATTGCATGAAATATAAATAAAAAAAAAACAATTTGAAATCTTGAAGGAAGATACATCAGATTTGGTATGTAGACTATACGAAAAAGAATTTCGTAAATCTTTGAAAGGTTTTGGAATGAGTATAAACAAGTCTGCCGTGGCCACGACAAAAACCAGACGTGGTGAATTTCTCTTTCATCGTTGCTAGATTCAACTATTATTAACTTTGCAACCGCGGTGACTTTTCCTTGATATCGCTCGGAAATCGTCATTCGTTTGCCGTATTTTGGAGGAGGAACTTGAGGAGACGTGGTGAGTCATGGGTTCGGTTCACACATACATGATGGATGATGACGTATATTGTAAGCTGGCATGCCGTGACATGCCGTAAGCACTAGTAACATATTTAATTTTTAACTTCCGGGAGTTGCATGAAAAGTAGTAGTAGTGGGTATGCTAGATATTGAAAACAAAATTTGCTTTTTCAAAATTTTCAAAATTTCAAAATTGAAGATTGCTTCCTTATTACCTTGAAATAAAGTATTGCCGACCAACAAAAAAATCAATATACTCTTTAAACTAATTGAATTGCCTACTACACAAAAACATTTATACAGGGTGCTATAATATTCAGTGTTTAAAAAGTAGAAATTTATCAAAGTGCAACAGGCAATGCAATAAATAATCTTACTTGAAACCCAAATAGTAATTTGTGAATTTTTTTAACCATTTCCTAGATATAGATACAATGAAACGAGTGAAATGAAACGTGTCTTACGAAAAATAAAAACGTGCACCAGCAAACCAAAATAATAGTCCTTTTATATATAATAATAAACGAATAAATAATTGCTTGAGGCTTGATTGAGTTCACAACAACAAGTACAAAAGGTAAAAGGGGTAACTGTCGACTTGGTCCCATGAAAAAGGAAACTCGAACAAAAAACGAACAAAAATACAATCCACACAGATACACACACAATTGGTAATTTGTTTTTAAAAACACAGCAGAGTAGTAGCGAAAACAATTACTCTGGACTCAACTATTTTCAAGATTTTTACCAATTGACACGACTAGGAGTGTCGTGTAATCACGGGCAAATCAAAACGATAATGATAACTTTGAACGCTTCACTATTTTGTAAAATGTTGGAAACTTACTTCGGAATTGGTGGGATGTTTGCTGGCTTGGGGCTACTTAATGATTCACTTTGATGATTAGCAATTGCTCAAAACCACAAGAGCTCTCCGCAACCAACTTAACTTATCCACTGATATCTTACGAATGAGGAAAAAATCTCGTTTGACGCGTCTATTGATGGAACAGTTGGGGGATGGAGAAAAGTAAAGGAATTTTGGAATCAGGCCAAGTTGGCAACTCAACTCTATTTTAAGACTTTCGTATGTGGACTGTGTGTGCGTTTATATTATCAAGCTTGCGTTATACTTTTGTCATCAATTGAGTTTTCATCAGTTGTTGTATGTTATGCGAAAGGCGGGCGGGTGGTAAACGTAGTGGCGTTTGCTAGTACCAAAAAATAAATAAAATAGCAACGAATATTATCCATATGATGAGATAAGCTGGAATATTTTTATGAGTAATTCACAATTTTCTTGTAAGCTTCACCGATATAGTATTACGGCGTATTTGTTGTGGGTTCTGTTATTTTCGCGTACACTCTCAATGAAATTTAAATCACATTCAGGATTTAAGTTTGTTTTTAGTAATATTTTCTGATATTCTCGTGTACTCAAATTTATTTCCCGTTGGTGAAATAGCATGTCAACGGCGGCGACGAGTTTTAATTCATTCATTTCATTCTTGTACTTTGCAAATGAGAGGTTAAAACGATACCTACTGGCTAACGGTCATGCCCATGTTTAAACTATTATTATTTCATGGCATTTTGGTGTGCATTGAGCTGTGCAAATAAATGACTTTGAACAAATAGATCAATGCAAAATTTTATTTTACTGCAAAATTTGTGGGAAAAAAACGAATATTTGCACTGTGTATTTTCTATGACGTGTAAAAATTACATTCCGAATATCTTCACATCCCGATAGACTTTTATGACCTAAATAATCGAAAGAAACTATGTCACCACTTGACACCCAAAGCCATAGAGAACTTCCATGTATTCGATTTTGCACTCCTCCTACGCAATGTAATGAAAGATCATTTAGTAGACTGCGTATAAGCTAAAGCGGTAGTAGGACGATTGCAACATTACGATGTGGTGCGGTGGTGAGAAAAACTAAACAGGGATTTATCCGGATAACCATAACCCAATTTGGCAAGGAACGAACAAGTCAACAACTGCTCATATTGTGTTTAGAAAACACGGTTTTACTACTACTTGCCTGAAAATTTTACATCTTTTATACATAAGTACAAGATTGCAAAATTTTAACTGTGTTGTATGCACAGTTCGTTGTGATTTATGATAGAAACCGAAAACACATACCGAGAGACAAACATAAATAAATGATGTAGGTCTTGCATGCCCGTTTGCGCCTCAATGCATCTCGACTTCATTGTAGATTAAATGTTATTATTGTAAAGTACAGCTTGCAGCCAAGCTTTTTTTTCAATTATACTCACAACGATCCCCAAATGCATGAAGCCTGTTTTCAGTAACAAGCGCCCGCGCCAGCTTTACGTTACAGCAAGCTACAGAAATATAACTGTCACAAAATACGAAATTCAGTGAATACTTTATATGTTCTGAACTGGCGTGGACGCAACTTTCATCCGGTCATGGGTTTGTGAAAATTAAAATTATTTTCGCCCCAGATGTCTTTTGGAAAGCTCTCATTGTCTACTGGCCTGCTTTGCTGCTTTTATTATATTCTTGCAACAAATGAAATTGGTTGGTTATTTTGGTCGAAATTTTACTGACGTCTTTACATCTATACGTACTTTCCCGTCATTTCAGAATTAATAGAAAATAATTGGAGTAGATCATGTGCGCGATTTTTTAAGGAACCGACAAAAAATTACATACAGCAATTTGGAAGCCTTCATCACTCTTTATTTTAAAAGGAAAGAGCATGTCCTTCAGTTAACTGCTACAAGATGTGGCTACATAGGTAATTAAATTTAATTAAAGTTGCAAAAGTTTCATAGGCGGTAACTGTTAAAAAATAATATGGAATATACGGCATTCGGGTAAACTACAATGGTTCATACATAATGACGCCACGGCGTCTTCCTCTTTGTTATTCAAAACTGGCAACATTCAAGGACACATTGCGGATACTTTCTCTAAAGTTTACTTACGAGTCGAACTCGAACTATGCTTGCATTTATGATATACAATGCATTTCTTTTATCGAGCTTACCTATGTTTCGTTCGATATATCAACTGGTCTCTACCAGCTGAAAAGAATGACGCGTTTAATGAGCCAATTTAAGCAGACGATGCATTGAATATGACACTGAAATGTTACCATTTTGATTGTTTGGTTAACTTTTCAAGATCAAGCAACCATACCGTGTGCGACATGTTGTGTTGGGAAGTGAAGACCAGATCACACCGATTACTCTTCAATGCGCATTAAAATATACATGATTGTATATATAAAAGTGCATACATACCAGCATTTTCGTGTCTCCACCTAAAAGCAGATGCTCGAAAACAGTTCAGCATTCTACCAAACTAAAATACTCACTAAAATGAAAATGTACAGAAATCCTGAACTCCAAAGATAATGAACAGTGTAAACTAAAACAACCACTAATTCTTTGCATTGCATCATTTGTAGCGTACTATCGAACGGTGTGACGTGTCGTGTCAGTGTCACGATTTTTGCATGCTTAAAAATTTTGTGTTGTATGCACACATACCTACGCGACCTACATACGTTCTGTCATTTTAACTTTTTTACGTTAGGAAGCACTGACTGGGCAGAGTTATAACTGTTATTGTTATTATAATTATCAATAGTGACTTATTTCGAAAAATTGGCAAATTTGCCTGACTCAAAATAAAATGAACTATATAATACGAAAGTACAAACATGAAATGTATGTACCCTATATCTGTGTATATTCTTATTCTTAATGAGTACTTTCCCTTAGATAAGGAGTCTCCTATTTTAAGCTCCCATTTAAAATGTATGGAATATAATTGGTCTCCATAGAAGTTAAACCTACCTTACGTTAGCAAGTAGCTAGCTAACTAAGGAATGATTAAGCATATTCTTTACACCACACCTAAATCATTCTATTTTAGAATTTCTATAGCTACATGCGTTTGAAGCGTAAAGTAAAGGGCCATCTTAAAAAACATTTTTTTGTTTGTTTGTTTCTTAGAACTACGGCTTATATGAAAAATTAACTAACGAATCGCGAGTGAATCAAATAAAATCTGTAAAGTATTCTAACAAGTTCAAATCTGGTTCTAACTAGACCGTTCTGTTAACTTAAGGGTTTTACAACTGAAGTACACCATAATGATAGATTTGATTACAGGTTACAGGCTAAAATCTATGGCGTACTTCAGTTGTAAAATCCTTGGATTCAGAATTTCAAACTATCCGGACATTTTCGTTAAATTTACCCACAAATTTCGATGGATCAGGCTAACACACACGGAAGCGTGAGTAGACTGTTCAATCAATGACTAAAACGGAAGTTTACTACTATCAACTTGAAATCTGATTGTTTAGAAATGTTGTACCTATGTGATAAACAAGTGTCAATTATGCACGAGGAGAAAAATCATTTCATTTACTGTAAATACCGTCACCTTTATCACATGTGACAGTCTATTTTGATGCTCACTTCTGTGAAACGTTTTTTTTTGTTTTAAAAATAACAGAGGATAAAAAATAAATAAAATATAACTGACATCATCTACATGACGAATGCAAACGTGCTACTGTATTTAAAATTTTATTCGGAGAAAATGCTGTGTAACATGTTATTAGTATATGTATGAGTATGAGAGTGATGATGATGATGATGATGATAAATAAAACCTCCGTGTCTTTGCCTGGCCAAAACTAAAAACTAAACACAACGACATAAGTCTCATAAGAATGAGAATCTATACATCATGAAAAGCAAAAGTTTATTCCCTCAATTCCCTGTTATTCTGTTATATAGAATAAAATAAGATGGCTCGTTGCCATTTTAGTCCCCCTTTTGAGAAAAACAATGCACCCACTAAAATGTACAGCGTAGAGCGAGTGAAACAGATGTAAAACTGCAAAGCTTGTGCTCAAGGAGAAAAGAGTCATATTATTATGTATCATGCATGTGTACAAGCATGTTCGGAAACAACACTTAAACTTAAAATTGATCAATACATTTTATCATATTAAATAATATGTTCAATTTTTTACAGGTTTCACCGAAATTCCTATTGTAAGGCTTTGAATAAGGAAACTTCGAAACGTATGAACTTTGCTGGGGCGTGAGATAAACATTTTGGTTACAATTTTTTCCTTAGTCACCTGCGTAAAATCTTACCATCTACGTTTCACAGGGAAGAAAGGTGGGATGTTGTGTATACAATGAACTTTCGAAAAAATGCCAGAGTGTAAAAGATATTTAAAAGTCTGTACTGCTGTGATAAGTTGAATGCTAAGAGAAAGTGTGCATGTGCATAAAATTTTATTAGTGAAAATTTAACGTACAACACAAATCACAATGCCTCAAGAAGCTCCTGAGGCTCAGCAAATTATTGCTGACGTCGCCGCCGAAATTACTTTGGAAAATCTTAATAATAAAATCACGGAATGGACCAAAAAACTCCGAAATGGAGCCGCTTTGGTGTCAGAAAGAGGACCGGATGAAGAGCCTTTCAAAAATGTTTATACAGCAATTGAAAATGTTACCAAGCTTAGGAACAAAGTTCAAGAATTAGAGAAACTCAAATTTAACAGTGAAATAGTTACCTTTTACGTGAACTTTGCTTTAATTCATATTCACTCCTCACTGGCAAAATGGCTCGAGTCTTGTGACGAATTAAGTCAAGCGGACAAGGAGCATGTACAGTTACGTTTTTAATTATGATAACTTTGACATTATGATTATGTAGTTACACACTTTATAATGCTATAATTCTCACGTATACTAATGCTAATTTTGTTACATTTTCAGGTGTATAACTTTGATAGAAAATGTGCTTTCCAGAAAAGACAAAGTCCTAACCAAAGACACGGATAATGTTGCAGAAACGGAGGAATTAAAATTGGGCTTTAGGCGTTGTGAGTACATGTACATCTACGAGTTAACAAGATATGCTATCTTGTGTTCTGAACGTGATAATCAGGAAAAAGCTTTAACTCTTTTAAAAAAGGCTGAGACTTTTTATCATGAAAACAACACACAGGAGTCTTTACCTCCAATTCCGTCAGGTACAAGGTTATCCCAACTAGATGACTTGAACTCGGAGTCATCCAAGGATATGTTCACCTACGTCATATTTTATTTGGGCCAAGTCAGTGACAACCAGAAACCTTTCGAGATAAATAAATACGCTTGCTTTAAAAAATTATATTCTAAAACATTTTTTGATTTTACAGGCATATAAAATTCGAGGAGAGAAAGAGAAGGCTATTTTGTACCTTCATATGGTACTGCGTCGCCAACTGGAAAAAGGCGATTATAATAATATCACTTGGGGAGCAGATACTGCTAAGATGGCGTCAGTTTTAATGATTAACATCCAGACTTTTGCAACCACTCAATGCATGCTGGTTTCAGCAACGGCAGTTTTAAGTGCTACCCCCGAAGAGGAGAAGTCATCAGACCACTTTAAGCAAACTTGGGCGGATTTAGCTAGGGCATGGGCAAAATTTGGTGTGGCTTTGTTGGAAGCCTCGTGTGACCGTCTGAAAGATTTAGAGGAACAGACAAAAAAGCCTGTAAAATTTGACAACAAAATGGTATTTTCCAAATATGAGAAGCTCAGTTTGGAAATCAGTTATGAACAAGAGGAATATGACACGCTGTTGATAATTAGGGACCTGAAGTTTCCTTCTTTAGATCTCAGTCAATTCAACGAAAGCGAAGTATGCACTCACGCAAAATGAAATAAAATATATAATAGTTTAGAGAATAATTAAAAATAACCTCTAATTACAACAATTTTTATAGATGAATGGTCGATTTGTACGGGATTTCGACGAGGGTAGAGTCGTATTTCTCGCTACTCAAAGATGGATTAACATTGCGAAAGAGTACTATGTCATTGATGAGTTTGCTTCTGACTACATTGACATAATTATTGATTACAGTGAAGCATTTAAATTCTTGTCCTTCTT
>JAHZNB010001872.1:0-28401 GCA_027744295.1 Callyntrura guangdongensis
AGCACATTGTGAGATGCATCCCCATCACTAAACTATATAAGCGCAGTGTGGAGACAAACGCATTATCTTTTCCCGATAAAATGTACCATCCAGTTTTTGTCAATTTTTAAGTTAAAAAACTCGTTCTTTCTATCTTGTTACCTCTAAAACTGATATCAGTATGGAAAGGAATCCATTTTTTTATTTTAAAAGAACATGGAGTTAAATTCAAATCAACATATTTGCATTTCTCATTATTGTTGTGTGACGTGAACATTCCGCTTTGTAGCATTTCATTGTATTGTGCTGTTCTAGTACCAATATTGAGAAGATAGTTAATTTACGATTTCCAACTGTGAATGCGTATGGATTATGGATTACACAAACTTTCAAGTCAAGATGCATACTAGTCAGATATAAATTTATGTGCCTGCCTGATTCTATACCTATGAGTGTACCTATTCCTCTATCTTGGTATGTTTGTTTTATTTTGCGTGTAACCATCACGCGGCTCATCCTTTTCTCTTCGCATTTCACTTCCTGGATATTTCCCTGACAGGTAGACTCTACATAAACGTAATTTATTATTTTCTTTTCCATTGCGGCATCCGTACTTGCAGGAGTCCTATTGAGTCGTCTACAAGAATATTCTCTTGTTATGTTGTTGTGACTTCTGTAATGCCAAAAAATTGTTTGCAGGCCATTGTTAAACATCACAGTTTGCTCATAGCTGAGCCTCACAATGAAAGTCAGAGAGGAAGAACAACTGTGCAATAATAATCTTTCCTGAAGGAGGCAGACATATGGCAATAGTTTATTCCGGCTTTGTGTACGTACCTATATAAAATGCCCGTATGTTTCTGTCTAGTAAATTTCCACTCCTTTCCTCCGTTCTTCATCTTTGCCAGTTCCCGTGTTTCTCTGCCTCCACCCATCATCATCATCATCATCACCACCATCCCTGTTATAGAGACCGCCATGCAACGTTGTTGTCAACATCATGATGACTCCTCTGAATCATTTTCCATTCCTCAATATCTGTCTCCTGTTGCCTGTATAGTCTGTATATTGGTAATATTGGTATGTATTTATTATTGTGATTTTTGAATGCTGACAATGAGACCAGCAGAGAAATTGACAATGACATGTATTCTGCAGCGTCCATTATTATCTTTTCATCTCTTCTACGAAATCTTTACGACCACTAAAAGCGTCCTCAGCTTGGTGAAATGTACACTGTGAAGACACACACAAACATTCATCCACGCTGGTGCAAACTACAATCTTTTACTTTGGCCGTGTTGCAACATGCCATATTATTACAAGGAGTTTAGTAGCAGTCCCAAACGTTAACTAGTTTTCGTGACGGTCAGGTGAGAGACTATGGAGGAAAGCTTATTTCATCATATTATTTTTCATTGCTCATAAAAATCAAAATATCCATAGACAGTTTATTGAGTAGTGGAAGTGCTTATATAGTTGGTGGTCCGCGTTGGGCATAGTTATTTGCTTGACAACCTCTACTACTACCACTACTACTGCTGCTGCATAAAGCAATTTACAAAAATATAACTGCTTTATGATTTTCTGAACGTACATTTTATTTATGTGCGATACAAACAATAATTTCTTCTCTCTTTCCGAAGCGAATTTATTTGCCCTCTAGACGTTGCGTTGCGGTGAGTTCTGTCCAACTCCACAAAATGATTGCTTGTTCAGATGAACACCTAAAAGTTCATTGCAAAATTTTAACAAGTGAAAAAGACGCGGGGTAAATGATACGAGCATGTGGAATAGGTACACACACATACATATTTGTCATAATATATGAACTGTTCGTTTGTCTATATAGAAAGAAGGGCTGTGTCCGTTCAACGAACGTTTTCAAAAGAGGCCACATGCAGATTACCTGGTTGCATCGTTAGTCATCTCATTTTTATCTCTGGTGTACCTATTATTCAGCGCACACACAGAGGGCTGAGATGCGAAAAGGTTAGGTTGTGAGGTAGAAAGGTATGGATAATAATTTGTTCATAGAGCTATAAAAGCACATAAATACTTCGATTATGCACTGCTTTTTGGTATCTGCCTTGCCATCGTCATGATTTGCCTATGTCATTGTGTTGTTAGTACTTTAACTATCCGCCACAACAGCAAAAAAATGACAATTGACAGGTAACAATAATCGTAATCACAATGGTAAATTAGTAGTGGACATATAAAGAGTAGTAGTATCTTTCATTTTGTGTGTAGCATCGCGTCGCACACACACTGCTGTTGTTGAACATTTTTCGCTAAAATTGCTTTTTATAGTTTTGTTACGTCGTAATCACATCCATCGAAGCCGTGAATTTCATGCAATTAATAATAATAAGTTTCGCTTTCCAAAACGAATATACATTTACATATACATTTACGTACACAATCATATCACAGCACATTATTGTTATACAGACTGACATATGGGCTCACAGAGAGTGTTTACGAGAGTGCCTGCAAGCTTGTAGCCACACAATACGATATAACGCTTCAAACCGTAATAAAAGTAAAATGGACAGAAATATATGTATATAATGTATATAATGATTTAAAAACAGTGAAGAAATAGGCGAATATCATAAATCACGATAAATTTATGATCCATGCTTGGCCGTTTTATGTGCATTTATATTGCATGTAGGTAAATAAAGAGCGCATTAAAAGGTGCAGTAATAATGCATAATAATGTACATTTTATTTAATTTTTCGAGCGAACGTCAATGTGTTCGTAAAAGTAAAAGGATGACAAAATTTTTTGACTCATGAAAATTTTATTGGGGAAACAAAAACAGGGGAAATATCTTGAGAGATTTGTGTTCGTTCACCCAAAAGCATTATTTATGTATGTGTGTGCGTTTCGTTGCATATCTCAATTTTTGAGGATGAGATAAAAACAAACGTCTGTTGGTGGTTAGTATGTGGTACAGTAAATTATCAACATGGTTGTAAAATCCATAACCACTTTGATGAAGGAAAAAAAAAACTTTAGTTAGTCACGATGTCACCATCTTGTAGTCGTCCTCATTTGCCATCGCTGTTGAGCAGGGAAAAATACACGAACTTTCCCCTCTCTTGGTTATAGTTCCGTGTGTGCAAGTTTCGGGTGGCTTCTTCTTGTCCTGTCCAAGTCACTGACGACGACGTATGTACAACCAAACAAACAAACACGCATCCCACGAAACCTGTGTTAAAGCTTGTCAGCAGCAGAACAGCATGCTGTATCGTAGCTCATCCCTTTCGTGCAATAAATTGCAATCCAATAAGCTAAATCAAACTGATTATCTCGGCTTCAGTTAAAGCTTTTGCGAACGTGAACAGCGCTTTCGTGGTTCGTGATGAGATACGAGAATTTTTCGTTTTTGTATCTTAAGATACAAAAGGAAGTGTATCACAAGAAGGGGCAAACTTAAGGGGAAACAGCGACAGTAGATTATAATGATGGGTGACAGTATTGTAGCTACAATATCCACAACAGTTATATATCAACAACATATACCTACCTTTTCAAAGCGTGTTACATGAACGAAAAGCATTTTACCATTAATCATCCCCGTTATAGTTTTTTGTACAAATTGAAAGCTACAACGTGTTCCTGAAACATAGTCAACAATAATTTTTAACTTAAACAAGCTTGAATTTAGGTAGGATTTCGAATGCATTATTATTATAACGACATGAAATCTACAGTAAACGCGTCATGTCGCTATTTAAGATAAATTCCATGATATTTAAGGTTTCTAACCTCTATAGTTGGGCACGTTTGCTGCTAACAAGTTGTTAATTCGAATTTAGCATAAAGCATCATCAGCACCAGGATAGCGGAAAATAATAAACCGTATATGCATTTTTGTAGGCAAGCACAAGAAATTTTCCGTTTTTTAAGGTACATTTTACGAGCTACAGTGACAATAAAGATTCGTGGACATGCATTTAAATTTGGTTTAAAACTAAATTTTACTTGGTTTGAAATAGGTAGCTTGTCATCAATTTTGAACAAGCTAAATAATAAAATTATCTACAACAGCGTTATTTTGTTAGGAAATGGAACTTTGCACACATCAATCTGTGTCTTATTCTTAGGCTTTATCCGCCACTTAAGACAAAATAACTCACAATATTCAGGCTGGCCGTATATAAGATTGTCGTAAATATACTTCAGTCTCTTACGGTACGGTAAATCATGCAGTGTGCTGATGATACTTTGGAGATAAGAACTTGTTGCTTCATTTTCATACGTTGGTAAGTTTTATATTTCATTCACAACAACCAGCACCACCATCATCATCGTAATAATGTGCATCGTGTTTGTTATGGTTTATTACAGTTTACACTTTGTTCCGGTTTACAGGATCACGGTTTTGCTCAACTCACACAACAGCTCATACAATCACATCCCCACTTTTACCTGGTTGGTAATGGTTGAGATTGTCGGCAATTATTTCCTGTGGAGAGTTATAATAGAACACACACAGATGTTTCAGGACAACATGTATAATATATCATGTTATTTATTGTACCACTTTTACTACTTTACCAGAACAAGCAAAACACAGGCAAATGGTACAGAAAACCAGAGAGGGACACACTTTTAATTTTTTTCTTTTGTACGATCTTCATAATAATATACACATGTGTAGTATGAGAGAGCTATAGTCAAACCCGTCGAAAATCTTCGTATTAGGAATATATCCTCGTGTGTGCCATGATTATGTTCTCCCCATCCCAATTTGATTCATTCTCCTCGGACCTGAAATGGAAAGTGGTTTTTTGCGCAACTCCATTTTGTACCTCATCCAAGCAAGAAATACATTAAAAATTAATATGAGTGAAGCATCATCAAAAAGTAAACGAAGTTCACCAGAAAGCCCACACAAAACAAGAATAATTCACATAACGGGCCGTATGGAATCTCACGTCCGGGATTCCGAATTTGTTGTAATCCTCCTCATAATCTCGACCATTCCTTCGCTACCATCATCATCAAAGGATTTTTAAAGGTGTGACAATGGAAAAATCATGCCTCAAAGCTATAAATTCTCCTGTTGTTGTTGTTGCTGTTGTAAAGCAAACGCAACATCTGCCACAAAAAAAAACTCAAAAAGAAAGGTAGAGAAAATTAACCAAGTGGATGCGCATTTTAGATTTTCCCTGCTTTTCTATCTTGACATTATTTTCCTGGCTACACGGTTATAACACAATCTGTCACAAGTGCAAAACAACACGTACACGTTCATATCATGAACAAATGACGATATTTAAAATGCAAAGGATTTTAATATTGAGGAAGTACAAAACCACGTACAACGAACGTAAACTCCACTCAAGTTCCATTCATAACCACTTAACTCCTCCACCAATTTGTTCAGCAAGACAAGAAAGGACGTTATATAGGAACATGGCACATGCAAATGACGAAGAGGAGGCAGTGTTGTTGTGGTGGTGGCATATTTCATTACCATCTTTTTCCCATAATGTTCACATTTTACAAATCATTGTAATTTGTTAAATCGACCATCATTTGCACTCATCTCTTCCGTTGTTGCTCACACTGACTCGGCCCCTCCACTATTACACGCTACAAGAGAGGCCCGTTTGGTCGGATCTTTACTAAAAAATGCAAGGCTCTCTCGCAAGTCTCACAACAGTATGCTTTTCTGTTCGACATGCTTTGTTTACGAATGTGTATGTCAGGTCCTTTAAAACAGTTTTACATTTACATTTTACACACCGGCTGAAAACGGGTTAGTTCCTCTTCTTACAACAACAGCACAAAAAGTGCAGAGCTCAACCCAGAAAAGACGAGCGTAGTCAACAAAACGGGAAGAGCTCACGGAGAGCTCGCGCAAACAGCAGATGCAACATTGTTTGCTAATACCTACGTACACAAAATGTGCGTTACTTATTGTGGCAAGCTTGCTGCTAGCAGCGAGCGATGATGCACAGTTTTGTTGTTGTTCCTGTCTTCTTTTTATGGCCTTATATAGTTGGTGTCTGATAAACATACCTGCGTCAGCGTACTGTTGGTCACAAGCTGCAGCAGCTGCAAAAGATCTGTATCGTTTTTATAGAACGGAACATCTGTAAACTGCATCATGTTATTATTTCCTATGTCCTGACTACCACCACAAAAAGAGAAGGCGGTAATCTTTTCGCCTCCATCAATATTTTTAATATACGTAATAATACTTAAATTATATGGTCTTATTAAGTATGCACACAATATAAGAGCGCTGTTCTCTTTTGTGGTACAAAATATGCACATGCACATGCACAACTGTATGGCGGAATGCATACACCTACAAGGTATGTTATACGTATACCTCTGTAATTCGGCTCAGCTCAATTTGAAAATTCCATCTGCTATCAATCAGTGTACTCTATCTAAAAATCTATAAGGAACTTGAAAGAGGTCGAAAATTAATCATAAGTCGGAAAAAGCTGCACTTTTTCTCTGTATACTAGGGTTGAGTAGGTGTGCCATATATCCTGAAAAGGTGTTCACTCCTTCACTCTACAGGACGCAGGAACGAGAGAGACACACAAAATAAAATTGTGTGTGCTTTATGCGACAACAGCCTTGCTGCAATCAGCCCGAATGCACTGTGTGGTGAATTAAAATACCGTCAGGAATAGAAATTAATTTGACTGTATGGTTTTTTATAGTAGAGACTTGTTAAAGGTGGTCTCTGGTCTGAGAACCTTGCTGTCATGAAACATCTGGTGGCAATAACCATAATTAATTCTCAGGAAGGAACTGACGAGATAATTTTTAGGATTTTGTCTTTAGGGTTGTCAGAATAGAATGGGTAGGTACGCTGAAACATCAGAACACGAATGTATGAAGAAAAAAAAAGTTTTCTTGTGCAGAGGAGAAAGAATGCAGTTCAAGAAACCACAAAAATTTTGTAGGTATTATCTTTGTGCGCAGAATAAAGTATTATATGAGAAATTTATTAACGCAGAATTTTTACGAAGGAGGAGGTGGTGGATGAAGTATGTGTCAGTCAGAGAGCATATACAAACACGCCTCCTAATCTGCATCTTGTATGAACACATCACATCGCATCTGTGTGCATATAAATACGACAACTTTTAAATTCAAATAACCCACTGGGTGGATCGTTTGTTCATCCCTCTTACTCCTGCTTCCATAATGCGCACAAGCAACGTTGTCGTCCGCAAGAGGAAACTTTATAACCCTGCATAAAGATGCTTGTGTACTGTTAGTTCAGTTGTGTTCATTGTCCATCCAACGCAACGGTTATTATTATTGCTAACTTTTCGGCAACAACAGTAGACACTAAAGTGGCAGCGTTCAAAAAGTATGCAAATTTATGCATTCAGGAAGACTGACAGAAAAGCCATTCAGAAACTGCAGTATAGTAGTCCCAGCAGCCTGAAAACTGGTAAAACGGGGCATTTTGATGCATAACGGTAAACCCAGCCTTTTCCAGCTGGAAGGTAAAAAATCAACAAAAAACCCAAAAGTTGTACTGTGATGAACTGTTGTATAGTGAAGTATAGGTACGTTCTGTCTAGCAGCAGTAATGAACTAGATGTTACTATCAACTTTCTTTTTTGGCTGGCTTACAGCTTCAGGTGAAGACGTTTCATTCATACAGAAAATATATAGGTACATGGATAATCATAATAAGCACATACTTGTTTACCAGTTTATCGTCACATATAATAGGTAATTTGTTTATACAGAAGAGGTTTTTTATTGCAATAATCTAAACGAGTGTTCAAGTCTGGAGGCCAACAAGTTTCCTGCAAAAATTCAATAGGCCAGCAATATGGGAACTGTATATTCATAGAAAATCGCGTACAATTTTCAGAAATTGGCCATTAAAATGCAAGCTCAGTCAAAGGAAGATTATTCATGTAGCAGGAACTGGTTGGTATTGATTGACGGTAGCTGAAAACGCTTATCCACGTTAAAATTATGCTGCTGTTACTGTCTTGGCTTCAAGCTTGACGGATAAAGACAATGCGATTTTTTGCAAGCCTTGCCCTGCTCGACAACTGATGGAACGATGAGATAGATTGTAATAATAATAATAATAATAATAATAAAAGGGTAGTGTGTAAAGTCGGCAATGACCAGATTGATTCAGGACATTGAATCGAATGCTTGCAGTCAGTTACTTGAGTCTGTCTGTCTGTTTTTTTCCTGCCGTTGCTGTGTGTATCAAGGAATTATCAGCACAAATACCCTTGTTAACAATCGGATTAAATGAAGTCATTGAAATTAGTTTTGCCATTCAAGATAATCAGATAAGTTTGATAATAGCTGTAGAACAGAGTATTGATGCATGACAAATAGCAGCAAGAGGCTATGTAGAGGTGTTGGTAGTTGGATTTCATTATGCAAAACTAATTTTGCGATTGATGTGCGTGAACGTACTTCTTGATTGGAGGGTATACTTTCATTTGTTGAATTTGACAGGCAGGTATACACGTTCATATACATATATGCTGTCGTGTAGAGGAGAATTGGGATTTTGATAAAAACAATCAAAAGTGTATCTGGTCGAATAATTCAATGTCAAAAAGGACATCATTGCCGATAAATAAACGCTCTTGCCTACTCACTGTATTAATGATTGAACTTGCACAGCAGGAAAAAAAATCTGTCAGAGAAGTGTTCGTTCGTGGTATTAACTTTGTTCTGATTTAATTTCTATCCGATTGCCTTTATGTGCCATGAACTTATGTGCTAAGAAAAAGGGACTAGGGAAAAAGAAGTCAATCAAGATCATGGCCACCAACCTATAGGTATAAATATTTTCGTTTTTATAGCAGGCAATCAAGTTGGGTGTAGGACAAAGTTGAAGGAAGTGGCATATAAACAAACTAAACGTTACTAATCTGGTGGTGGTGGAAGCTTCATTGTGCCTATGTTTTTGTCCGTCTGTCAATATCTGATTTGTTTTCGTTTTCTCAAAGAGCCTTGAGAATAAAACACAACCTTGCAATGATTTCGGTTGAGAAACTGGCAAATTATACTTGAGCAATTTTACGTCAACTTTATATATCGCGTTGTAAAAATCTACACGCAGAGAGCAAGGTGTTGTTTATGTCTTCAGGACTACTACTTATCGACATTCAGGTCGCTCAAATTTTCTGTACACCAGAGAGGAAACTATTTCTTTCCATTTAAAATGTTCGCCAATCAGCCCAAATCAAGTTAAACGAGCTTTTTGGACTATATACCATATCATAATATTTTGCACAATTTACTCCACCGTTTTTCTAGAGTTATCCTCCTCATCGAATTTTATTATCATAAACGTTGCATTGAACATTCATACATTATTAGAAAGTAGGTATGGCACGTAAATATATCGATTTTTTCTTAAATGGCAACCGTGGACAATTCTCTGTATCCGAGTTCGAGGACTTCCCTCAAATTCCTTTAGTCACTTTGTGATGAATTTATAAGCAGTTTTTTAGCTTCGTCGTAACTATATGAGGTTGTCAGTGTATAATGAAAGTGGGGTCTGAGTAGTAGACAATAATACGCAAACAATGCCATGAAATAATAACAATAATAATAATGTATCTATCTATATGCGCCTACATGAAAACAAATTAGAGGTAGTAGCTACTACAATCGTGTGATGGTACCTATGTTTGCATTTTGCTTGATTGGTACGGTGTGGTGCTATTGCACCTTCTCATGGTACGTACCTTTAGGTGAGGTGTGCATCATAAGAAAGTCTCAACTCCCGATCCAACAAAGCTAGTTTTTGTTATGTTAATCTCATTTCCCTTTTCAGGATAAGTAAAACTCGCAATTTCAGTTGCCAACAGCGCATGGTTTCGTGTCGATGTTGACGATGATGATGATGATGGTGATACTACTCGCGAGAAGAAACATATACGCAAGACGCAATTTGTTTATATTATGATGAGAGCTTTTAGAGAACCACGCTGTTCATTACATCCTTTTGAATTTGTAAACTCATCATTTTTCCTCTTCTTTTGTATTCTCCTTCTTGGTGATACACTGACACTATGAGTGTGACTAAACGAAATTTAATTTCTCTTCACTGTCCCACACAACTTAACAACGCGTCGCGTTTACTTTCTTGTCTTGGTGCTAGGCTCTCAGTTTCAAATGATTTTTCTTCATGTTACAAATGTTTATCGCTTGACATTTAATTATATGCCTACCTAAAGCAAGAAGTAACTGCAAATTCTTTTAAGAAAATTACTGCCAAAATAACATATATATGTATCAGGATGAATGTGATATGCACGTAAAACGTGTGCAATAAGTCTTGTTTTCTGTTTTGGAAACTTTTTCCTAAATGAAGACTATGATTTGTAGCAAATGTTTAGTTAGATTATCTCCTCTTTTCTGCTTATTGTTAAAACCAAGTTTCAGTTTAGATTGACAATATTCTGAGAGACATGTAATAAAAGCGTCGTATTGAGAATATTTTCGATGTAATCAACTAATTGTAACATTGTAGTACAGAATTGAAAAGCCTTGAAGGGTTTTTGTTCTTATTATCATTTGCACATTTATAATTGTTCATTAAAAACTCTCGCATCATTTCCGAGTTTTAGGAATGTTACGCAAAAATGCAAACGTTAGCATATTATTAGTTAGTAGAGAAATCTTGCGCAATAATATTGTTTTCTGTTTTTATCTATTTTTTTCTATACAATACAGTAAAGTCAATTAAAACTCGAATATATATATCTTCAGTAATTTCTTCTGCGTGGCATGTGGCATCCGTCTGAAAACTTTTTTCACTGGTACGGCTAGCAAAACAATTATTGTTGACTCTGTCCATGGTCCTATTGACCATATACCTATCCGATTTCGTATCTGCTGTTGTATGTACGTACATACACGTCCTTGAGGTCAAGGGCAGAAAAAGTGGGATTGTTTTTAAGGGTACAGAGCTGTTGAGCGTGTGGCTGTAACACTACCCCAAACTTATGGTCAAATGACCTGTATTTGAAGTCACATTCTATTGTGAGCGTTGCTGACCGTAGTACAATGTCAGGTCAGATATCATTTTCAACTCTGCAATCTGTTGCAATGTAATTTGTTTGGCTGATTCTGACATGTTTTTTGTTTAAAGATACGGTGGTAATCATAATACAATTACATTACGCGTAGTATGAGGAAAGATAATGTTTTCATAAAGTCTGAAACACGTAGCGCCTAAAACACCAAGAAATTAATAAACTCTTTTAATTAATTCATCACAGAGACAAGTAAGGATGCACGTGATGTCGTAACTCCTTCATACAGCACAAGCCAGCTTTTCTTGCGCGATATAAATTATTGCTATAATAAACGGGCACTACATAAAAATGGTAAACCTGCGAAGGATAAGCACGCAACACGCCTGTATTTCATATTTTGAACATTGTCATATAGCACTGTGAGTACTGAGCTGTTCGAGAAAGAGCAAAAATTATATAAGTACACGATAAACTTTAATAAGTTAAAAGCACTAGCAAAAAACGCGAAGATAAATGTCATTATTCATTATCGTTCTGAAAATCAGAAAAACATGTGTTGTTTTTTATTTCTTTATATATTTAAGTTGTGATGAGTCAATGAGTTTCACCAGTATATTATGTATTAATGCTTATATGTATCAAATCTAAGTACAAGGACAAGCACGCATGTACGTATCTTCAAATATTTGTAAGACTGCCACGGGTAGACAACCACAAAATTCTTACCTTGTATCTCCCTATACGCTGAAGCCATAGGCCCTGCTAAAAAATAATACGACTGTTACACAACAACAAAATAGCTTATTTTTTCAGTTTCACGACTTTTACCTAAATAAGGCATATTTTTAATATGCCTATATACAACGTTTAAAAAATATGGAACATTAGCATAACCAAAAAGGCACAGTATTCTTCGCGGCAAACGCAACTTGTACAAATGTACTTATTATTATTATAACCCTTTGTATTACAGTGGCATACCTAATAGAAATAATAGAAAAATGCGTTTTCTGCTTTCTACCAACCCAGTCAGGATTCCAGGAGCAAAAGTAGAAGCTACGCATTACTGCGTGCGTGAAAAACAAAGTAGAATATGCGTGTGTAGTCAAAGGCAAATTTTTATACCGTGTGTGCTGCTGCTGCTGATGATAATGATGATACTCGTTTATTGAGAAACAACTCACATCGATGGGTATGAATGGCTTATTGTGGGCACATTACTATGCCCAAGAAGTCTCGCCGTGTTGCGTACTATAATAGGTGGTAATAGATCTTCTTGAAAGTTTTACCTGCTAAAGATAAAACGTACACAGTGAAGGTAAACGAGAAAACCACGCAAACCAGCTTTTTTAACAATCTCCTATACCGAGTTTTTTTCATGTGCTTGCATTTCATCTGAAATCGTGATTGGAGTTTGTAGCATTATTATTATCGTAAACATTACGTATACGAATTAAACTGCATTGTCTGTAAAGTGGCCAGCAAAAACCAAATTGAGGGAAAAAGCTAGATGATGAAGAGAAGAAGGATTTAAAGATAATTTTACCCAAAAAAGTCTTCAGTCACACTTTATCTTGTGTACAAAATACGCACACGTACATACAATATGGATACCTACACACAAGCATTTAAAATGTATGTATGCGTGCCCGTGCCCACCATCACGACCATCCCACCGCACCGACACACAATCATACTCTCATTATAATCATGGACAACTAGAGAAGGATGACTGTTTTCATGAACAACTACCTATTCATATTCAAAAGGTATTCATTTATACATCATTTTATATTATGTGCATTGACTCAACAAGATGGACACATTTTTTTCGTGTGGTTTCAAAATTTAAAATCATCATATACAGATGCATACGCATAGCTGCCGCCACTATCTCGCCGTTTTTTTTTCGTTGTAACCCAGAGACTGTGTGGTAGAATGTCTTTTTACTTGGCATGCAGTCTCGGCAGGTAAAGCATTTTTGTGGAGATGTGCATATAAATGATGCTGATATTTACTTCACGACAGACAATCGTTTATGCAAGTGAGTAAACAGCCTTTTTTTCTCTGCGTTACGCACATTTCGGAGAAAAAGACTTCAAGCTGTGCAAAGCACTTTGGTACTGATTACATTTTTCTTATTCTTGGATGTTGAGGAGAGTGCATTTGGTAAAATGCAAAATAGCACGCACGTATGTATGTAGTTACATGAGTGCCCTTGCAGTTTATCATCCCACGTTGAGTTTATCGGGCAAAAAAATAAACGCAATTTTATCACAATAGTACAAATAAATTTTTAAAGGTATATACAAATGCAATATTATATTTTATCAAATCACAGTTGGTTGCAAATCGAATTTTTTCCTTGGCTGATTATTCACATATTTTTTGTTTGTTGTTGTGGAAAGGCAGGGCTGAACTAAGGCCAAATGAGAAAGTCCGCTACTCTTACAAAAATGCAAAAAGAACCATCTATACGTTTTAGATGCGATATAATATCTTCCTGCATTCATTCATTCGTTGATATATGTGCCGCTCAGTCTGTACTTGACTTTTACTTCAATCGTAAAGGGCAGCTGGTTACATGTGTGTTGTATGAAAGCGTTCTCAGAAAGGGTTACATAAAAATTCAAAGAGATGAAAAATGAACCTTTTTGCATAATGTGCGTGAATGGGATAAGGTTTCAAACTAAGCTATATACTGCTTGAACACGAGTCAAACCGCTAGAATACGACAGAGAAAAATTTCATTGCTTTGAGCAGAATTTTTTTTATTATCCATTGTCTGCGAGTGTTGACTGATTCTGTAGAGAAATTGGATATTGGTTGCATCTTATTAACTGAAACCTACACCACCCATCAGCAGCTAGCAGTAATACCCTTAGACATTAAATACAAATTTGATTTTTTCCCCTATTCTGCAAGTTTAGAAACGAGCCAAGACAGTTGTGTGGTTTGTGCGTGCACAACTTCAACATCAAACTTTAGCTTAGTTGTGAGTCACAAGTTGTGACAAGGCAAATAAAAACAGTGCTAAAACGGCAATATTGGATCAATAGACGAAATCTAATTCCGACAGTAGTAGTCCCTTCTTATTATGTTCTTCCGATTATTGTAATTTAGCAAAGAACAAACTAAGTAGAAGAAGCATGTCAAGAAAAACCGTCTATTCATACTTGGAAAATTTGATGATGATGATGATGATGACGGTGTGGTGGCTAATGCTGTCATCCTCATTCTTACATTATACCACACACACATGAGTATACACAATTACTTACGAAAAAATCCTTCTTTTGTCAGTGCCGTGTGGTTCCACCGGGTACCAGGTGAAGTGATTGGGGTTGATGGGCTTTCCTCTGTATATATGCTTGCCTGTGCAGTAGGTGCACAGTACGAACACCATCGCATTTTTTTTCTTTCCCCACCAAGGTATAGTTTCTCTAAGATGGTAATATTTTTTATAGTTTTTTGGACGTTATTACTGGAAGTAAAAAGACAAATCGATTTTGAGCAAAAAAGTTTTCCCATTATGCCTTCTCGTGCTAATTGTAATGTTGGTACCCCCCAGGAAGAAGAAGGAGAGCGTTGCCTACACAGAAAAAAGTCTTTCTTAAGTTCATTACAACAATAAAGAGGGGTATACACCCATTACATTAATTGTTTTTCAATGAGTTCCATGAGTCTGCTCGTTGTTTTCCCGAGGAGAGTTCAATAAACAGAAAATTATAATCTGAGCAGCTTACACGTAATATGAGAATGTGTGAATTCGTAAAAAAAATGTATAATAAAATGCATACCCATACATAGTATATAAAGCTGTGCAGATGTATTTTGTGACTTGCTGAACCCTTTTTCAAATGCGATGGACAGACCGTCGTCGTCTCTTTTTCGTCTCTGTTGACTTGAAAATTTTTTTTTGTTACGTGCATTTCGCAAGAAGTGGCAAAAAGAGGAAAAGACGTGGGCACACCAATTTTTACTCACACTCTCTTGTAAGTTATTCTCCCCCTAAAATCCATTATCATGATTATTGTCTATTATTTATTCTTTGCTTATTCACGTACGTAAGTACGAGGTTCGTACCTCCATCCAAAATGCCACATGATTTGTAGTGAGAAAAAGAGTCTGATTATTGTTTTCAGAACCTTTATCTACATACTCCACTTTTTGCCAAAGTGCTGATTACTATACTTTTGTACTTTTCAGCACAGTTTACGACACAGGGCTTTTTTTATAACCACTTTTTACTTCATGAATGAAAACGGCTCTTAGCACAACGTCGACAGTACACACCCCGTTTTTATGTCAACAGTTTCTTCAAAACTTCTCTCCCTCTCTCTCTCTCTCTATCCTTTTTTTGAAAATGTCTGTTTGCTTGAACATCTCTCTTGACGAAGGAAAAGAATGAAACAAAAATTAACTGAGATTTGATACGGACATGTGTGCATATTATACTGTTATTGTAGAGCTGAATGTTGGGATGGAGGACAGCAAAAATATACTTTTCATTATTATTATTATTTTATTTTATTATTACTACACACATGTACACGAAATAATAATGTGGAAACGAAGATACTGAACTAAGTACTTGTGAATTAGAAAATGAATTGGCGAATAAAGTTAGAGTAATCAAGTAATAAAAATATTGAGAAACGACCGTTCTATGTCATTGGACGGGTTGTTGTCTACATCATCTTGCAAATGTCTGCGGAGTCTGCATGCATATGATTTTATGCATATCATCATCTTATATAAATTGCATATTAAAATGGGATCAAATGCAAATCAAGGAAAGGGACTGTGTGTTACATTCAAAAGAGGTGTACGATGACGACGGTGATAGTGATGATGATGATGATCAATAGCAAAAAGGGAAAATTGAGATGAACTACTCCAAATACCAAAAAATCTACTGAAC
This sequence comes from Callyntrura guangdongensis, assembly GCA_027744295.1. Lineage (NCBI taxonomy): Eukaryota > Metazoa > Arthropoda > Collembola > Entomobryomorpha > Paronellidae > Callyntrura > Callyntrura guangdongensis. The sequence goes on from JAHZNB010001872.1 coordinate 15,932, forward strand.
GCTTTTTTACGACAAAAAAAGTACAATAAAATTGCTCTGTGCTGCAACAGATCGTCCTTTTCTGCACTATAACTGATATCTCTCCTTTTTTGAGAACATTGTAAAAAACCAAAGCGCTTTTGACAGCTTTTCATGTTAAACAAGGGATCTTGTTGTGTCTGATCTGATAGAGAGGGAGAGAGAAGTGAATCTTTTCTCCTTTTTCAATTCTAGGGAAATACGCTGTAGATAGTCACGCAATCATTTTCCTAGAATTAGGTTAGGTTTCAGTTGTTATTGATTTGATTGGCAAATAAACCTGTCATTGCACCACGCACACAGATACAACTTTGCGCACTCTCAACTCTCTCTTGTTTTTTGGAACTACCTTCTATCCCCCTTCAAGGATTAACAGCCCAAAAATTAACTTCTATAACTCAATTAATGACGGGTTCTCATTCTCAGGTGTAGACTCTGATTCCATTTATACAAGTTTAAGTAAATCTGCAAAAAAGCAATTGCAAAATTCAATCAAACATGTTTTTGAGCTATTCTTAAAGTAGTGAGAATTAATCTTATCTCATTTTAGTTTACATATAGGGACGAGATTCGATAACAACAAAGCTTTATCAACAGGTATACATTTTGATGTCGATTTTGTAGTAGTATTAAATTAGCAATAAAACAAATTGCTTTCTTGTAACTTGAACGTCATCATCATCTTCGTCATGTATTTATCAGTCAATATTACTAGCATTACATGTAGTTAGTCGTTACGTTCGTGTCTTGATAAATGTTGGTAAATATGCCTACTAGGCATTGCCTACGTATTTGTTGACAGGATTAGTACAACGAATGATAGAATAGAATAAAAGTAGAATGAACGCGTAGAAAGACGGACGGGGAAGCTCGGGTTAAATTGTTATTGTTACGATTTTATTGTGATATCAACCCAAGTTCTGTCTTGATTGTTATGCAGCAGCAACAGCAACAGCAGCAGCAGCCACACAGCAGTTAACAATTATTGTATATGGATGGTGCATTGCAAACGTGAACGTATCTAGGTAAAGTAACTGTTTTGTGCAGACGTGTGGGAGGTATTCTACATTGCTTGTTTTTAAATAAAAAAAACGACTGGCTGTGTCGTTGGACGTGATTCTTGTAAGTTTCCCCCACGCCTAGGTAAATCTCTGAGCATCATCGTCATCATCATCATCACACAGCATTCCCATTCACTATTCACTGCTGTGGTAATGCAGTGATAAGTATAATAGGTATTGTTATCTTTGACTAGTCATCATTGCCAGTGTGTATGGTTATGTAGTTAATATTTATTGGCAGATAGATAGATAGTGCTCACTACACTCCATTTGTGACAATTATGAATTAGAAAGAAGACATTCTTCATTCCCGTCCAAAAAGAAAACAAAGTCAATCAGACCAAGTGTCAATACAACAGTGTACATATAAATAAGCAGAAAAGTAATTCATTGACAAAGCGTACATACAGCAGACAGCAGAGTTTTTCCCAAGTGACCTGAATGTAATATTGTTCTTTGACCTCATCCATTTTTTGTAGTTTTGTTTTCAAAACCGTTTTGAGTAAATCATTATGATTGATTACGTTGAGCAGCTTTATTTTATTTTATGTCTTAATAGTCTCTACACAAATACACACGCTGGGATGGGAGGAGAGAGTGCGTAGAAAGAAACCCATTATAGTTTTAGGTACACAAAAATGCTGTTTGGGAAGTGTGTGTCACGAAAAGAGTCCCTTTTACCATTGATACAATTATATTTGCACCACTGCCATGAATTTTAAATTATAGTAAAACTGAATCATCATCATGCTTTCAATGCTCTAGATTCCGGGTGACATACGACTGTATGACAGAGTTGACAAGGTGTAAATATTTTATGAATTCTGGGTTGGGCTCCTTTGCTGCTTGGTGCGTATATAGTGCAAAAGTATCCTATATATTTTATTCATCTTAATGTCATCCACTAAAGATAATACCATATTATGGTTCGGGTTTCATCTGCTGGCGGACTGATGTTATGCGTAGCTAATGCAATTGTCGTCCCTTTGAGAGTTGATGACGGTGTACAAAAACTGGTGACAGTTGGTCGGTACGCTGCGTTTATTTTGCATTATTTACATTAATATAGTCACAGTCTAATTTTTCTGTGCACAAACGATCGTCCACCACCACCACCCATCATGCTCCTGTATTTTATCAAAACTATTACAGTGTACCAGTGTGCAAAAAAGACTACTGATAACATTTCTACAGATAGCATTTTTTTATATCCACCACTTAGAACGAAACATGAAACATCACAGTTGGCGATTGGCATATTGCAGGACGGTTTTTAAAAGCGTACGTGCATACTTCACATACCTAGAAACGTGTGTGTACAATGTACCTTAATGTATGACAGGTAGGGTGGTAATATGGTGGCGTAGTAAATCAGTAAACGTTTACCACTATCAAATAAATAAAAGTATCTGATATTAATATTATTGAACTTTGCCGTTCCTATTTGATCCATGTCTCCTAATAAGACAATAAAAAAGCGAAATTATGGACATCATATTTTCCCATATTGCTCTGTCGTTGTAGACTTTAGAGTTCCATTACAGCGACATAAATAATTTTGCTAAGTGTTTATGCAAAGTAGCACCGTGACGCTTTTAAATTTGCAGGTTACCTACAAACATTTTGCATATAAGTAGTAGCGTCGATAGTGCATGTATATCCAATGCTTATTTAATGCTTTAAAAGTTAAACTAGATATATGGTCGCATGTCGTGTTAGTACGGGTATGAGCAAAAATATTTTTATGCACATGCACGCCTTGATGAACCTATGTGAACCACACCGACATGAATTCAGAAGAAAAAATATAATGCTAACATCCGGCAATCCTTTGTTTTGTTTCTTTTTTTGTCCTCAGATTTTTACAAGTTGCGTGGATGACATGACATGATATGGTTTGTGCTGATGATGACAATGACTTGATAAAGCTGCTCCGACTGTGATGTGGGTAGTACCGCCGCCAGAGACTCTCTATAAAAACTTGGCGACAACAAGGTATTGTGTGATAGCAGCCAGAGTTGTTGAAAACGGAAATTGTACTTCTATCTCCCCTGCCTGATAAATCGTTTATGCGTAAGTGTAAACATAATATTATGTTCTCTTCTATATACTTATGATACCGTACATACCTAGATTTACAACTGTTTAAGCAGTTATATTTAATATTATGACTTGCATTGTTTTCCTTGTCGAAGACATTATTTCAATATGGTTAAAAATATATACAAATATAGCTGTAAGCAGTACTACGCATCATAACGTTTAGGAAATACATATAAATGTTACGCTTACTAATACACAGTATGACATGAAAAAGTACGATTACGATTTGGTGTCCCTAATCTTTGCCACTGCCGCAGAAAAATTTATCATTGTACCCTCATGTCGCGATGTCGGAAGAAAACGCAGTCACATATGTTCTTTCAAATACAACATGTATAAATATTTTTAATTTTGAAGCATCGTCTTTTTGTCTGTCTGTATATTATCATCACCCAACAAATGAAATGGATCTTAGGAAAGACAGATAGATTGTGTGTGTGGCTTGTTTTGTCATAGATGTACAAGACAACTTTATAAGCGTTCGATTTTAATTCGCGTAGCTTGATGCATAAAATGTGATTATATGCCATTATTATGGGAATATAGAGGCTTATGATTATCATTATCGTGGCGAATATGTTGATGACGACCGGGTGGCTTCCCTTTCCCATGAAAATTAACCAACCAAAATGGCAATTTTGGTGGAGAATAAATACATGAACATTAATTTTTTATTTTGTGGGCAATTCACAGGAAAAAAATGTCTCTATGTAGTTATCTACCAGACTAATAGTAATGGTTTTACTTTGAGCATATCATACCTCTCCGCCACCCATACATGACATTTTTTCTGTGTATGAACACAGCAGTAGAGATATTTATGTGGCAGCTTACATAAAATTCCAAAAAAGATGTAAGAATAAAAGTGTACATACTACACACACATGTTGCCGCATCATCATCAACGTTGGTTTTTGGTTTCGTTCTTCTTGATTGAAATTACCTGTCGTTTAAAAGTTTCACTGTTGGTTGGTTTCCTACAAAAAATTCAATGCACGAATGATTTGCGCTCCTCTTATTGTGGACGGGAACAACGACGACGGGAGCATCATCTGCATAAAAATTCAACAATATGGTTCCATCGTTTCGTTGGAGGGAAAAATGCGTAAAAACCTAACACACCGTCTGAGACACGCACACACTTCTTTTGATATATTCCTACTACAAATTTTCAAGTACTTTTGCTTCACATTACAACGGACAAAAAATTTATTAAGCTGTACGGTAGTAAAGTAAAACTTAAACTCTTCTCTCCGCTCAAAGTTATTTTTATAGCGGTACGTGCTCTTCTACAAACAACCGTGCCAATAATACTCGAAAAAACCACAATGAACACTGTTCATTTTCATTTACCAGGCGTTCAAGCGTGTATCAAGGGTGCTATATGCATATAGGCACCTATATAGTGTAATATGTTATCTGTATATATTGTTCCTCAAGATAGTAAGATAATTTCATATAATTTATATGCATATCAATCCTACAGCCAAAAAATTCCCAGCTCCATTTTATAATGGCCCATGAGTCAAAATATGCACTTTCATTCTCACTCCATCAAAAATACCACCTCGCTTCGTCATGTTGGTACATTTTTTGGTAAAATGTACACATGTCTGAAAGAAAAGAAAAAAAAAGTACGTCATCATCATCGTCACCCATCCCTCCTCCCTCCCTACTGTTATGGCATATCACCGTTAAGTACTACGTTCTACCACAAAATGCAAACTGCTCATTTATCACCTCATTTAACTCTCCTCTCTGAATGCAGTCTGCACTCGTAATCATTTTAACGCAGAGGGGGAGAACCTGGTAAAACGGTTGATAATGTATCGTGCAGTCTTGTAAGTTATTATAAAGTATTACTTATGGCCTCTGGTGTGTAGAGTGCCATTATGAAATTAAGGCATTTTATAATAATACATTGATAATCAGTAAAATAGTCCTTAGTAGTCCTTGCCATGACATGCTCAAGTTAGTTTAGTTTGGGCTAGAAAATGGGTATGTGCTACATTTTCTTTATATTTTTTATAAACACCTTCAGATATAACAATGTAGAGAGTCGTATGTTTTGTGAAGTATTTTTTACTAACTCCAATTGTGAGCTCCAAAGAATAATATGGATTGTCAACAGCACCAAACCAGAGCTGTAGAGTGTCTTTCAAATAGATTTACACTTATGTTGTACGACGAAGGAGAAACAGCCAATGTACTCGACCGGTAAAGGAAACTGCTACAAAAACCACCACAAATAAATAGCCAGTGGCAATTATTGTCTCCCATTCTTTTTTCTAGTGGTATACATTATGTTGTTGTACAAGGGCTCTCGAAGTAGCAGCAAACACTTCCTGTCATTTTTTTCGCAGTTTTTATAATAAGGGGATGTTTTAGTAGAACAAAGTTATTGATATTTCAGACACTGCTACTGTATGGTATGTAAGACGGACAACAAGAAGGAAGAATATGTTACATATAAACCAGAAGAAGCACACATTTTTCGATTTACGATTTACCGTAAAATACATAGTGCATTTACACGCATTTAAAAATTGTACCGAGGAAGACAGACGACAATATAAAGTATAATATGGTACATCGTTTCGTGTTGTATTTCATTGTTTTATCCTCATTTGCCCCTTTTATCTTATAAATAATGAGTAATGTACATACAATGAGCGGGATAATGAATTAATTTATGAAGAGTTATATAAGAAGAAAGAATTACACAAGTTGTATGGCATCCTGCAAGGTTGCAGGTTGCAACTACAAACTCGCGGGGATCGAGTAAATAGTCCATATTGTACATCAAATGACATAACAAAGAGCTTTATTCGTGACTTTTCTTTCGAGGAAGAGTTTTTACGAGTGATCTGAACGTGGGATCAATCACAAGAATCACACAAGTACAAGGAGTTTTACAGTATTACGTAAGCGCGCACTGCGCATGCCTACACGTGCAAATAGAAATGAAAACAATCAAAATTCTTATCATTTACATAATTGTATCAAAGTGCATTAGAAAAAATGTAATATCTAACTTAGTGAACCATTTTTTAAAATGCTTACCTCAGTGAGATTCGAATGTTGTAGGAGCATTTTAAGACGAAATGAAATTACAGTGGCGCAACGCGTACCATGAAGAAAAAAAATAATGCGATGTGCCCGACTCTCAATATTTTGCCAGATCATATCAGATCACCTTATATTTACCAAAGTGCTCGGAGCAAAAAAGAACAAAAACCGAGGTTAAACGAAATGTATGTGATGCATTTTTTTCAAAAAGTGAAGTATGAGTACCTATTAAACTCCATTATCTTCATCTACAACATTGCTGAATGTATTCCACAAAACAAAATGAAAAATGAACACACACACACACACACTTTAGACGTCTAAAAGCAACAGCAGCAGCAAATGTCATGAACGATACAACAACGCCCGTCAAGGCCTTATCGTGGGTAGCAGCAGTAGTAATAGTAGAGAAAAACTGAAGAAAAAACTGTCTGATTAGACATTAGCAGGTAATAATGGAATTGTTCGAGTTGAGCATCATAAATTCGTCAGGTATATGGTAAATAGAAGAGTAGTGACAATGGCCGTTCAGCAGGCACACACAAATTGTCATGCCCCTTCCACATGCGCGTTCCTGTGATGATGATGGTCATCATGATTTTCAATCAGCCGAGAATAAAATAGCCTCCCAATAATACATTTATACTACCTAATATTATTGTACTACAGCACACACACACACACGAGTTGGTAGAACATTGTTTAAATGCGCACATAAAAGTCATAAAAACAGCTCTCTGTTTCTTGTTATCCCGTGCAGTTTTTATCGACGCTTCTTAAAAGCTTTAAAGTGAGGATTTATTTCTGCATAAGTCAATTTTATTACTGCTTATGAAGGCTTGTGTTTGGTTTCGTTATTGTGATTGCTTCATCGTCATCTTTTTATGTCTGCCTTTTATCATCATGAACGGAATGATGACCAGAGAGCGACTGACCAACGCTCTGACCGACCAACCCCACTGAGCTTTTGAAAACGCGCTATTGTCATTTTATTCCATCTCCGTCAGGGCAGTTTTATTAGAGGACATTCAAAATGCTCGAGTACCAATGACTTGGTTGCCCTGAAAAGAAGCTCGTTGTGGAAGATGTCTGCTGTAACAGCTCTACAGTCACTCGCTTTATTGTTATGAACCCAGCCCAGCAGCAGCTAGCTGCAAGAGTAAAAATGAGATAAGTAGCAGACTTTGATAGTCCTAAGCTGTTACATGAACATACTTGTACATCAAGCAGTAATAATGTCATTACTTTAAATGAGACACTATAATAGTAATAATAATCGTATAATATAAACATTACAAAACGGAATCTTGATTACTTCATAAATTTATTTCCTTAGCCATTTGTATTTGTACCGGTCAGCCGAATAAAAGGAAAATATTTTTTTTTGTTATTGGTGTGGCACTACCCGTGAAGCGTCGTATCACAATGACCCTAACGTGAGACAAGGACATTTTTTCAGGACGCATATATATCAAACTTCGTAACAACAACAGCAACAAACGTTCGTCCATTTAACTTTATGGTCCTATTATGNATTATGCCACATGCTCATTTTATATTCCTGTTTGTAAAACAATACCGAATACAAACTTTTTCAATTGTTGAATTTCCTTGAATTAATAATTTTTTACATATTTTAAATTCTACATAGTTATCATTATCATGCATACTTTAAGGGCGGAATTTGGAGTGAGAGGAGTGCAGTTGCAGAGCTGCAGCCAGCGTTCGATGATGTATTCTGAAAGAGAAATTTCTAACCATTAGTTTAACTAACCAAAAGGTTAGCTTCTATATTACTAAAGGAGCGAGTAGTAATAATAAGTATAAGTAACAAAAAAGCCGAAATAGCCGTATAAGCGTTCGGTATGTCAATTATTTTGAAAGGAAACCTTATGGTGTCGGTAGTCGCTACAGATAGGTATTTTGGGGGATGATTAATGATGTGATGTGACAGTGCAATGATCTTGTAAAAAGTCAATGCAAAATCTGCTAAGGTGCTACTATTCGCTTCACCGTGCGTGTTTGCTTTTATAAAGTTTTTTTATTACGTTCACATAACTATGTGTAGTAATAAAAACATGCGAACGCTACCTCTATTACCTATCTACCAATACTTATAATTTATTCTAAAATCCTCTTATCTGATGCATGCCCGTTTGCCATCAGCGCATCATCAAAAAGATTCTGATAAAAAAAATCTCAATTGAGGAGGCTCACGTATTTTTAATCCTTTGAAATCTCCCCATATTCGTAGCCATCAGAGTGTGTTATCACACAGTTTTTCTTATTTATAACCACGCACGTACAAAGAAACACTAACTACTATACTTTGTTCTCTTTTAAACTTGTGGTTGCTGAAAAGAAAGAGAAAGATGGGATTTTTTGAGATGAGATGATATGCCAAGACAGGAAAAAGAACCTTTTCAAAATCTCTTTGATTCGTGATCTTGGTCGTTATTTTTCTTGACATTGTTTCTAGATTGCATCATCAAAAGGCAAAAACCGAACAGGGAAAAAAACTTCGTCTGATCATCGTAAAACGGAATACAACAAAGTCTAATAAATTTGAATACCTATTTGCATGTAATGATGATAATAATTGTTACAAATCAAGTCTATGGCTGCACATCGCCGGCGTTGTGCAGCAATACTGTTAAGAATCTTTGAAGTTCGTTGTAGGAATGACGTAAAAAGACGTAAAAATAAAAGTATTGTTTTTACGGAAGAAAAATTTCCAGAAATTTTACGGTTATCAACTTTCTACTTGATTATACACGGTCTCTTGGCAAAATGCTTGTATGTGACCTCATTTTCTGGCGGGGATTGCATTCAATACACGGAAATTTTTTATGTCTTGTTGTAACTGCGCTTTATGGTTCTGCTTGAACTCCATAATAAGTAAATACCTACATTAGACAGACAGATTACATACCTATACATCTTCAGCGTCCATTGTCTGTCGTATCAGTTGACTAGGTACGAATACTGGCAAAATGGCAATTGTGAGTTATAAATAACCTTGCATAATCTTATAGTCTCATACATGGTAAAAAGATATTTGACACATTTTACAACTTTAAAATTCAAAATTATTACACGATTAATCAGTCATACACAAGCACATAATGGACTGAAGGTTCTCTTGATCGGAAATTGATGAATGACTTGCCAGCTCTCTCCGTGCACTAAATTGCGACAACACAAATTACGTACCAACGAACGTCGCGCTCTTTTTTCGCAAAAACTATATCATTCATCACTCCCCGTTTGATTTATTCAATAAGCCCACTTCTATTTTAGTTTTTCATTCATGTGGAACCGAACCATCAAAAGGAGTGTATTATGTAATAATTATGCGAAATAAACGCCATTACTGCTGGTGAATGTGTGTTTTATACAATAACAAAATAAATTTTAAACGCTGCTCTCTGTTATTGCTGTTGCTGCTGTTATAATTTCACCTCTCTTTACAATAAGTATTACGTAATAGACGAAAATAAGCAGTTGCTCGGACAGAGAAGCGTAAATCTATCTCAATCCATTACCTATATAATCATTTTTTATCAACAAGCTTGTTAGTATCCTTCATCCTCACGACGCGCGTATAGTACCTTTCTGCTTTGGCGCAGAAAAGACAGAGGCCTGCACATTTCTCATTTTATAATGACTACGGCAGGGACGACAACCTGTAATTTTCACTGAAAAATGAGACAATTCATGAGCTTCAAGAAACCGTAACATGGATGCGCGGACTGTGGACAGATGTGGTCTCAAAAGAGCCATGATTAGGACTTGGGACATTCACAAGAAGAAGTGTGTAGTTTAATAGTTGTGAATAATAAAGCCCTTCTTGTTGAATAACCTGGCAAAACAATGCAATTTATGCAATACCTATAAGCTGTCGAGCAGTAAAATGTGGCGACGACGACGTTCCTTCCCAGAATAAATAAATACTTCACTTCGCATTATTCGCGTCATGAACACGGACATGTGAATCCTGCAGGAGTTGGTTGGTCGGGTGCTTCGTGATTGTCCCTGAACTGACAAGGAGTACCTCGTTGAATATGTAGTATAAAGCATTTACGGAAGAGTCACCAAGGAAAATCCCCTTCTTCCTACATACACGACCATTGAAAGTAAAAAGGAAAATATTGCTACCTACAACTTAGCTTTTACTTTACCATTTTTGATAAAGGTTTGCAAAAGGGGAAAAAAGAAAAAGTGAACTGTCTATGAAAGAATGCGATACGAAATAATTATTAGGAAGACGGAATGAAACTGAAACCCTTTGATAGCGACAGCAGAAGCATTATCAGTCTGTGACGTCCTCTCACCTTATACAAAGCCAAGCTGATAACCACATACACACTTATAACTTCTAAATGTAATGATCCTGCACATTATATACTTATAGTGAACCTGCATTCATAACAAAAAATTTCTTGATAATTTATATTACGTGTTTTATCTACCATTCTAAAAGTATATTGTTAAGACTTCTCCTTTTTTATCTTTGCACATTCCTTTCATCCCACGCTGCTGTAGTGAAAGAAAGAGAAGGAGAAGAATGGATTATAAAAACTATAATCGTTGTCGCCAGTTTACTCCACCTGGCTGGGGTACAGCCCGTACACTAGCGCCTTGTGGTCGCTCTTGTCGCTCTGTAGCGTTTCGTGCAGAGGAGTGTCGACCGGCGCTTACTCCCATCATCATACCTAACAAGGCTGGGATGAATATGGCACAAAATTGCAGCGTCAATGGTAATCCTGATCCTTGCCATGGGAGGAGGTTTTGTCCCCCGGCTTCGAATCAAACGCCCATCAACGTGCAATTAAAGATGTGTCCGGTCTCCGATAATTCTCCTAATGGCGGTAATGATTGTTGCCGTCAGCCAGGAGGAGGTGGAGGACAAGGCAATTATAGTCAATCGCAAATGCCTGCATCTTCAAGGGATCCATATTGTGCACAATGTCCAAATACCTGTCCACTACCACGGTGTCCTCCCGGGGTGAAAGTGGAACGAACTTTGCCCATAATACCCAAAACTACGATACAAGAGTCCTATTTCAAAATGCCAAATGCATCCGTATACAAGTCAGATTATGTTCCTAGAGCTTTAGAAATAACTCGGTCGTTTGCGCCGGAAAGGGTAGTGGTGGAGTCCCAGGGGGACTTTCAACAACAGTCATTAACCAAATACGATTACCATCCTCACCCTGTGTGTCCCTACAAGAAACCTCCATGGGCTTTTGCAAAAGCCCGACAAGAGAGCTCAATGAAATTGAATGGCATCTCCTGCTACAAAATAGACTACGTTCCAAAGGAGGGTCGACCAGCCATTTCAGCAAAACCAGAACGATTTCTGGATGCAGATCCACCAGTGTTGGATGATAGAACAGTATATCAAGTGGAGTATATCACGCATCCTTTGCCACCGAAAGTAGAAAAATTGACCAAAAAACAAATGCTCGCCGAAATCACCAGCACTTGCATCCCCTTTGATGGTCTTACGATTTACAAACAGGACTACATTCCCAAAAGAGGAAATCCTGCTGTGTCGGTGATAGACAAGGACAAGCGATATTTACGGGCTCTGGTACCAATGGATGGAACCACTACCTACAAGTCAAGCTACAACCCGTTTTACTTTGACGATATTGAATGTATTCCGGCAGAGATTTATGACCAACTGTATCCTCCTAAAGATAAGTGTTGTGATGTGAGGTGCTATCAAGAAGCGGACAGGGAACTAGACAATCAGCCACCAATGCCCCCATGTCCTCCACCCCCAGAAAGACCGTATTGCCCTAGTCCCTGTGAGATGCGTTGTTCACCAAGGGTGATGCCGTGCGTCCCTCCGTATAAATTAACAAAGGAAGGGAATAATTATGATGGCTGTACGACCATTCGGGTAGAACATAACGTCAACCGAGAGTGTCCCACTGAACCTATTGAATACGTTTGTGAGCAGCAGCCGTGTAACCCTTCGTACTAGATACCAATATTTACTCAATCAAAACACGAATTTTCTCCAAAATCTTTTTATAAAAGAATAAATACTTGTGTATTTTGTTGCTCCTGCCAAACTGCTCGTTATCCGTTATTCAAGTATAGTAGCAACCAATCTTTGACCGTTTCTAAAAACTGGGTATGTGTATTTTCAATGTTCTTTTATGCTACAAGTAGTTTTATGCAAATAAGTGCAGATAAACGAAGCAT
>JAHZNB010001873.1:0-29892 GCA_027744295.1 Callyntrura guangdongensis
TTTTCTCTCTCTCTCTCTCTCTCTCTCTTGCTTCTTTCTGTTGCTGCGGTTTTTATGGCGACTTGACAACCCAAAGTAAAGCTAATAATGTAATAATACTTCTTGGCTCTTCTTTCTTCCCCTCTCTCTCTCTCTCCTTGCCTTCTTTTTTCTCTCTTGCTGCATAATTTAATATTACTTTTTTTTCTTTCTCAGTTTCTGGTGTTGTTACCCTGTTTCTGAGAGTTTGAAAGCTGGTATTCCATGTCCAATCCTCGTGATACATCCAATCTTATTATTATGTATCATTTGGTTACACACACACACACGCTTGGTGCCTGTCAGGTTGTTGCTATGTTGTATTGGCTGACCTCACACACACACACACCTTCTTTTGTAAATGTAGCCAACATAAATGTCTTTCATACATCCACCTAGTCCACCTGTCCATGTCCATCACGTATCCTTACCCTACCACCAACTTTTCAGGCTTTTTTGATAAACATCTTATTCTTGTGTATCTGCCTTGTTTTTTTTGGTCAAATTAAATAGCAGTGACGATGATGATGATGACAACGATAATGGTAACCCGAAACACGTTTTACCATTCCAACCACAACCAGGGACTGCGGGACAGGGGGACAAGGGGAAATAATACTTTTCTGTGCTGTATGAGGTTCCATGAAGCAGTCTGTACTGTTATAGATTGAATTTCAGTAAAGGATTTGCCCCTCCCGACCCCTTTTCCCTCTGTTCCGCAGTCTATGACCACAACAGAAACAACCTCAAGAACTCCTCCTCTACTTCAACAAGCATGCATGCACATTTTAATGCAAAATCGAAAAATTAATTCCCCCAAAACCACAATACCCCCCGCCTTCCCTCAGGTGACTATTTAAAATCTACATATAAAAATATATACAGCACACCAGTGAAGAATGTAAAACCGTGGTTTCCTAGAATCGCTTTGGTGATATATGGAATATGGCAAAAAAGTTATTTTCTGTATACCTATCCATCATCATCCATATGCCACGCTATTATTATTATTACTGTGGTGGCTTGCTGTTGTGTAGTAAAAAGATCGTCGTCGTCGTCGTGTGGTATCGTGACAAAAAACTTTTTGTGCAAAATATTATACATTTTTTTGTTGCCCCTACAATCACCACTAAACTTTATCTAAATTGTATAGCAGCAGCTGCTCAACTAACTACTGCTGCAGAAGCAAGTAGTAGCCAGTTTCACGTCACCACACACACACACGCTACACTATCGCTATGCACACCTATCCAGCCAAATTTTGTTTCGCATTGTGGCTATTATTTCCTACCATCTATCTCCTTTAGAAAAAGAGCCAAAGAGAGAATGTCGGAATGAGTAGGTATTTTTACATTATTTTTTCCTCCTTCCCTAATCCTCATTATCATCATCATCATGATCATCATCGTTGTCGTTTCCCTGGCAACCGGACGAATGGTAAATAAAGTACATACACACAAACACATTATGTCTCGTTCCAGTTGTTGTTGTTGTTGTTGTCGTCTCTCATGAAAATACCTACTTTTGCTACTCTTTTTCTAATACAATAGCCAATTATATGAGTAGTCTACTTTATTATTCCTGTGTTTGTGTAGGGTACATAACACACACGCTGGTGGGATGTGGGTTACATTTTTTGGCGAAAATGCAAAAAAATGTTGGTAATTTTCCCCACTGTTTCCAGATAATACCAGACAGCCTCTGTCTCTCTCTCTCTCTCTCTGAAAGAGATTAATAAACACACGCCACGGGGAAATGAATATATTTTGGGAAGAATGAATGATCTGAATGAAGCATGCACCCACCCCCCTCCACATGACGAAATGTAATGCGATAAAGGAAGGATGATGATGATGATGTCATGTCAGACGGGTTTGCAATAGTTTGCATGCCTGCTGATGTGATGATGACTGAATGACTGATTACTACTACTACTACCGACGAGGATGACCATGAACCAGTGGGAGAGGAAACGCATGAGTTGCAAAAATCGGCGGAATTTACCTTTTTCGCATCATTTACACACACAAGCTCCCATGCGATATAAATGAACGCTGCACACAATAGTCTGAATGTGTGTACACCTTTTTGTATGACTGAGAGAGTGTATCCTCAACGATGGTCATCTGTGTGGGGCCTCTCTGGGTCTCGACACTGAGCCGTATCATTACCATTATCATCATCGTCATCAATCATCATCATGATCATCGTCATCCTTATTGCAGCAGCAGATGTATCTGTGTGGCTGGTGGTGGATGGTGAGCTATGTGCTCTTTTTTCTTGGTTTCATTCAAAAAATAAAATCTCAAAATCTCTCTCTCTCTCTCCCATGAGTTCTCTCTCAATGTCAGCAGATTATTATGAGTTGGTAATAAAAAACTCTGGCGTATCATCACATCAAACATGATGAAGATGATAATGGGGGAAGTGTAATATTTCATCAATTTTTTATCTCTGTACATCTCTCTCTCTCTCTCTCTCCCATATGACAGAGAGATAACTTGTTATTTTTTCTTGGCTCAGCACTCAACACTGACCATACTGAATGCGGCTCCCAAAAAACGCACTTACACACACACAAATGGACAAACTCTCCAGATTCCAGATGAGAGCGCGACTGGATTTTTAGGGAAAATACTGGAATGATCCTTTGCCCCTGTCACAATGTCAAGAGAGACGAGAGAGAGAGAGAATAAAAACAGATGACGAGAAGAAAAAAATAATTAAATATTTTTTTTTGAGGAAAACATTATAATGGTCCAACGTCCAACAAAGTTGACTACTTGTTACGAAATAAATTAAGGGAATAAAAAAAGAGTGTGGTACAGCCTGTTGGAGAAGTGTAAGGGGCACTGTGAGAATATTTACGTACTTGAGCCATAAAATGTGTGTCTGAATATAAAGAAAAGATACGCACACAAATTATTATTTATTTTATTTTGGTGAGTGTAGTAATGCATCTGTTGTCACTCTCTGTTTGGCCCTGTAACAGTAACAGACGCATTTTTAGACGAGAGGTTATTGACGGAAAAAAGATGACTGGTGGTGGTGGTGGTGAGCATCTTGTAATTATAATCGACTTGACATCATAAGCATCCTGATGATAGAGTCCACTTGTGTTTTACCGTGGTAAGCAAATAACGATAACCCCACAACGACGACGACAGGAAAATATTAATGTGCAATTTTTTTGCAAAAAAAAATTGTAAACTGCCTTCAGCAAGTAAGAAGTGCAGGTAATATGCCTAGTGGTGACAGGGGAGTAGTAGAGTTGTAGTAATAAGTAGCCGAGCAATAACAAGCGTAATAACAGCCTTAGATGGTCAAGTACAGATAGAACACGTGTTAGGTTATGTAGCGAGTAGCGAGAGAGAAGTGCCTTGTGCCTTGCGTCTCTTGACGGAAAAAATAGTGTGGATGATAAGAAATGAATGAATGATTATCAAGAAGAAGAAGAGTGAGTTGGGTTATAAGAGGATGTTATTGTGAATGATGATACTGATGATGATGGTGACGTGATTGAATGTTAAGCAGACTCACTCTGATTGCAATTGTTGGTTAATAAAGCTGTTTTCTTGGGTGATGGTGACGAGGATTTGGATTTTTGTTTGTCCTACACTGGCTACATGGTACACAACACGGCTACCACTGTTGTTAACAGTAAGATAAAGTGACGGGAACAAAGTAGGGAGTTTGGAGAGAGAGAGAGAGAGAGAGAAAATCATGAAACCTCTTTATAGTGGCGGTCATTATAAGGGCAATGTAGAATAATATAAACTAGTGTATTAAATGTGGGATTTTATTTTGGACAGAAAAATATTTTTGTCAATATCTCGATTGTTATTGCGGCTTATTTTATTAGGTTTTTTAAATTTAGCGTTTTTAGGTATTCGGAAGTTTGTTGCTTTTTTAAAACAAAGTTTTTTTTTGAAAAGTTGTTAAAACTTACTTGAATTTTGGTAATAGATTTTATGTCAAGTATGCGGGTTATGCCGTTATAATCAGGGCCGCTATAGCCAAGTTGGAGAATTTATGATCGGCGTGATCGTTACCAAGTAATTAAATAATCAAGGAAAAAAGGAAGATGCGAAGATACACACAGCTGTACCAACACTGCCACTTATTCCACCAAAATTATTGTTAGGCAGTGATAATAACAGTAAAATATTTATATATTTTTTTTAAAAAAAAGTAATGCGCCCTACAAATAAATTGAATATTAATGTGGCCATTAGTATAGGCAGGATAGTTGCAGTAGCCAGCCAGAGAGACCGTGATAGAGACAAAAAGGATAATTAAATGTGTATCCCGTTTGCTAATAAGACACACACGCAAGTTATCTCTCTTATCCACCGTCGATAAAAAAAGAGATTCGAGCCAGTAATAATAATGCAAGCGGGATGTTGATGGCCGAGTAATGGTTTGTTAGTAAACATTGTCCATATTTTTTGTTACTGATGAACCATACTGCTCTTTTATTTACGTTCCTACAAAACTGTGTAAGTGGTGATTAGTCTCAGAGAGGCTAATTGGGGCTGCTTGCCTGCCTGCATGAGTATTTAAACTAATGAAACAATTTTGGTAAATAGGGACGACGGGATGGTTGTAATGATTATGATTACAAAGATGTTTTTATTGAGAAAAACTGGAAAGGAAAAAAATTATTTAAGGGGTTATACATTTAGGACGTCAGGCTTAGACACTAGAGAGTTTTGAAATAAACCCTGTACCCTCTGGCGGGAAATAACGCGTACCAATATTTTCAAATTTTTCATTTTCCCTTTTCTTCTCTCTTTTTTATCTTGCCATCTATGCGTGCTTGTCATCTTTTTCAAATTTTACGTTTTATCAAATTATTTTTTATTTTCCTTTTTTACGTTTCAACACTTTGTCGCCTTTTTCATTTTTACGTTATCATTACATATTTTTAATTCTGTAGATTTTTCTCATTTAAAAATAATCATAAATTTCTTCATGACTTTTTCGTTTTTATGGTTTCGTTATATATGGTCACCATTGACCCCATCGACTCTCTTATAGCAGTACGTTCAAAATGCACGGCCCCTTAAACAAATGACCAAGTGGACGAAGAGATAGCCCGTGTAGGAAGGATGAAAGAGCGGAGATAACAAAGTTGTCGTTGACGACGACAACAACGACGATGCGCACTTTATGAAAAGCAAAAAAAAAATATTATCAAGTGGAGAGATTGAATGACTGGAGCAATTTAAGAGAGAGAGAGTGTGTGTGTGTGTGTGTGCCATACCATGCGTGACCATATGTCTAAATTAAGCAGTGGTACTACTGGTGAGGGAAATGTACGGAACTGACTGAGAACAAGGTTTTGTAAGAGAATAGATGTTGATGGAATGAGGATGTGTGCACAGGCTTTCAATTTTACAAACAATTTAACACAACTCTCCTCCCCCCCCCTCAGTACGGTCACTCTGAATTGAATTTTTTTTAAAAAGAGACAAAAAATAAATGAAGACGGCGACAACAACGGTCAAAAAGTGGACAAGAACATTTTGTTAGGGAAGGCGATAGTGAGGGAGAGATGGATGGAGAAGAGGGGAGATAATGGAATTGAAAAAAGACGCTGTGAGGTTGACAGCGAGGCTAAGCAATAAGCAGCAGTCAGTGAGTCAGTTCAAATGTCAAATTTAAATGGTCAATTAGATTCTCCTAATGACTTGAACAAGCTTCCAAAAAAAGGAAAATAAAGGCAGTAGTGGCATTGCACTGGCATAGTCACCACCACAATACTGGGTAAATGTGAACAGAGAGAAAATGTAAGGCGACAAGAGTGAGATGATAACGGAACAAAAAAAATCCTGCCACACACACACTACATTACATTTGGGTAGACTGTTGCTGTGTTTTTGTGAGTGTGTGTGTGTGTGTTGTTGTGTTGAGCTATGAAATAAAATGTCTCGGATAATTATTCATTTTTAAGGGGTATTAAACTGGCTACTGACAAGCAAGACGAAATTGGGGCCGGTTGAGAAGAAGCAATAGATTTGCAAAACCATTCAAACATTTGAGAGAGTAAATTAATATCAATGTAGGAATAAAAAGCGTAGGTGGGAGTTTAAAAGAATCCGCTTCATTTCAACTGCAGTAAGAGAGGAAAAAATTTAGAGTTGAACAAACTTCTGGTTTGCAGATACTTGCAAAAATATGCGGAAAGTTTAAATTGCACAAATTTGCAATAAACTGAAATATGGAGAAAGCTCATAATATTTATTAAAGAATTTGCATAAATTTGCAAAAAAAATTCTAATATATCCATAAAAAATTCTCTAAAATTTGTACTAA
Organism: Callyntrura guangdongensis; assembly: GCA_027744295.1. Taxonomy (NCBI): domain Eukaryota; kingdom Metazoa; phylum Arthropoda; class Collembola; order Entomobryomorpha; family Paronellidae; genus Callyntrura; species Callyntrura guangdongensis. Next base: position 6,337 of record JAHZNB010001873.1, read on the forward strand.
GAATAAATTTATACGCAGACAGTTCAAAATATTTATCTAAAATTTTCTGCAAATTTGCAAAAAAAAATATTTTGCAAAAAGTTCAAATCATATATATATTTTAAATTCACACAAAATTGTGAAATATTAAAAAAACACCGAAATCTGACTTTCTTGTTCCCTCTATCCCCACCAAATACGTCTCCATGTAAAACACACTCTCCATTTCCCTCTCTCTTTATCTTCAACCAGTCTGAGTCGGTTCACAAAACCTCCACCAAGCAAAACGACAAACAAAATAATTGTCTAAAAAAAACTCCTCGTGTGGCTCTTTTTCGTCCTCTCGTTGTCCTTCTTGCCCCTCAGCAATCCCCACAACCGCCACCAATACTACCACACAAGCTCTCCTGCCAAGATGTTTCTTTTTTCTCTATTCCCCCTCCCCACCGTTGTCTTCATCTTTTTTTTTCGACATCGTCGTCATCACCAATTAGCGCCTTTGTAATGTAGCACTAACAACCAACCTCCACGCATAACGAACCCTCACAAAAATGGAAATAAGGTTGTTATTCTTTTTGTATTTTTTCGGCTATTCCCCTCTCTCCCTCCCTCTCTCTCTCTCTCTTTCTCCAGTTCACTCGAAATTAAGTATTCACTTAATAAGTTTTATTATTACCATTTAAATTAGAGGTTAAAGAGACCACCACACATCATCATCACCCCAGCAGCTGCTCTCTTGCACCATCCAAAGATGACTACACCACCGACAAGATTATCATCCTCCTTGGAAATGGTAAAGACAAGAGGATTATAACTCCTGTCGTTGTTATATGCTCTCTCTCCCTCTCTGTGGATCTTCCTCGAACAAGGAATTAGTGAACTCTTCAAAGAACAAGTCCATCAGTGACAAAAACAGACAGCAAGAAGCTCTTGCCTAACAAGACATGCATACACAGAGTGGAATACAAAGCAGTTCTGAGAGCGAGAGCTTTGAGATCTGACAAGTTTGGAAGAAATTTCATCATCATCTCTATCCATCCAACCATACAAGCATAAGCACTCTGGCTTCTTCATGGAACAAGAAATGCAAAAAAATGGAGAAAAAATGAAAAAGAGACGTTCTCTTCTTGTATGACGCGAATGCTACCTCTTGACCAAACAAGGTAAGAAAAAAACGGGAGAAAACCAAGTTGCAGGAAAGGGAGAGAGAGAAGAAGATGAAGACGGCTTATCACTCAAGTAACAAAACTCAAGCCTTTTTTTGCCCAAGAGAGACGAGGAACTACACCAAAACTCTACCTATCTACAAAAAGTCACGTTTTTTTCGCTGCTGCTGCTTCAGGAACACAAGGCGTCGAAAAACGTATAAAAAATATATTTTTGCGAATGATTATAACAGCTTGGGAACATGTGTAAACGCCACCGTAAATTTTATTTGAGAGTGAGTTAGTTTCGTAGTAAATTAAAGATTAGGCGTGTCTCTCAATCTCAATGTGGCTGTTGTCTTGTTAAAAACGCAGGCTTATTTTATTACCTTAGCGTAAGTTATTCATAGGGCGCGCGCGCCTTCCGAGTGCGGCAGAGCGAGATATGTGTGAGTTTATTTTACAGCAAGCGACCCTCAAATCAGTCGTAAAAAGAAACCGTTGTAGTTTATAATACAACATGAACATCATCACACCGTTAAATTCCGGCATAAAATTAGTGTTCGTTGTTCTAAATATAGACACGTGAGCGAGGAACTGAGAGGAAAAAAGGGGAGATTTTTTTTACCTCTTTCACACGCTGAGGTGCCGTTACGACGTGCTAATACAAATGGGAAATTGGAGAGAAAATTAAGGGGGATTTATGCGTGTCATGTCGCGATTTTATAAAGGCATTAAAAAATGACAATAATCACAATTAGTGCGGTAGTCAACAAGGCGAGGCGTTGACGGGGAGATATATAAACAAGTTGACTGGTTTTGATGAAACAGCATTTAAATGAGATGAGGACAAAAATCATAATAATATTAATAACAGTAATAATAAAGCGCGTTGGAGAAGATTGGTCAAGTTTTTTAGAGAGAGAGAGAGAGGACCTCTGTCAGACACCACTTGTTTTTCTCACGATGACAGTAAGTGTATAAAAAACACTCTCAACTCACAAGGGAAGTGATGTTAGGGGTAATAATCGTAAATCAAAAAGGGGAAAATTAGAAAATTAAAATAATGCAATAAAACAAAGTGATGATGAGGATGAGAGTGGGTCGTAAATTGAAAAGCAGGAGCAGTAGAGTGTGTAGTGGTTTTGAGATGAGGACAAGGAATGTAAATGAATAGCTGTAAATAAAGAGAGAGAGAGAAAATGGGATTTTTGAGAGCGATGGCATATAATAGACATAGATATAGGCGGAGGCATAACATGACAGAGTTTTCGAATTATATTTTAACGGGGTTTTAATACTGGGCCACTGACTTGATTTTTTTGAGATGACGAAATATCGTTGTAAAAATAGGAAGTGAGAATAAAGAGAGAGTGTGTATGTGTGACAAAAAAGGAAGGTGGTGGGGGGAGAAGGGGGAAGCTGTAAATTGACTTACGCTTTTTTTTCTGGTTACTTGGTACAATTATTATTGTTGTTTTTTATTAGTATGAAAATTAATGCCATTTTTAAAAGTGCTACTTGTGTTTGTCTTCGTTATCGGCGGAGGGATTAAATTCGAGGCAGGCAAAAGCAGAAAGGGTTCGAAGAGGAGCTCTCTCTTGACAAAAAATTAAGCTAACTGCCTAAAATGGTCATTAGATTTATTGTCGTTGGAAGAGAGAGAGAGAAAAAGATGATTTAATAATAATAACAGTAACAAGGATGATGATAAAAAATTTGTCTGCTGCATTGACAAAGAATGTGACGAGGCCGTAACACTCTAATAGTATAAATATTTATGGAAAATTTCATTAATGTGGTACAGCTATAGAGAAGCTACACACACACTGTCGTAATAGTTGACGAGTGCAAACTCGTGGTGAGGATTTTGGAGAGGGAAAAAACGTGCTAAATGCCCAATATTTGCAGCAAGTGCGGTGCTAATTGGGTTTAAGAGAGAGAAGAATGGAAAAAGGAGAAGAGGTCGATTAGTCAGAAATGCACACGTAATTTATGTTTTTAAAGGTACATGGTGCATCGGGATGGCTTTTTGTTTGCAAAGTGAACAAGGGAATGTTAAAAGGGGGTACGGTGGTAAATTTTTCTAAAAAAAACTCTGCGGGATGCTGTGAACGTGATGAATGGCGAAAAATACGGGATTATTGAAAAATAATATGAGTGGCTATTGAACATTCAACATAAAAAAGTCGCTGGGTGTAGTCATGTCAGGCAAAGGAGAACAATTACTAAAAAATGTGACAGTAATAAACAGCAGAAGAATCAATTGAAATATTTAACCTAAATGAGTCATAGTTTCATAAAGGAAAAAATAAAACCTGGGATAAAAGTCGGTACATTTTTAGGTTGTGGACTGTGGACATGAAACAAAGGCGATCTCATATGCAAGTACTTAAATTACCAAATATAGTTTTCCTGTGACATTAACCTACTTTCAACCAGCGACGCCTTAATTGGTTGTAACAGTAAACTACTCTCGGGCTCTTTTAACCTCAATTCAAAATTGGGATTGACACAGAAACGGTGCGACAGTGTTTACACTTTTCAGTTAATAATCTTTCCTATATTACATATAGGTATGCATATAATAACTTACTTTTCTGCTTCGCACGGATTTTGAACAACCACTACCTTTTCTGGTATTACCCCACAATCCCCCTCCTTGTAAGTTCAAACGTAACGTTTTATTATTTTTTTAGTCGTGTCCTTCCTTACATCCTTTGTCACCATTACATATTACTATTACTACTAAATTTTTCTAACGTCAACATAAGTTGTCACATTGTTCCATGTCTACCAACAAACAAGGAAGCTAACACGAGACATAGCAAAAAAAATTAAGTCAGCGCTTTTTCCTCACAAACTTTTAAGCTATTCCGCACGTTGTCGTCAGATTTTTTTACTTGTGACCCTGAAAAAAGTCTCTGAAAGTCTGAAAGTATACAGAACGTCAGCAAGATAAGCGCTGTCTACGTTACAACTCCCTCTCCCCCCTCCCTTCTGGATAAAAATTACCAGAATATCTTATTATGACGATGACTCATGTAAAATTGCAATTGTTTTTTTTAATGATGACCCACAATTTTATTATTTCTCTTACTAATCCTCTTACAAATATTTTTATGACCAAGAAAAACGCTCCTCTCGTCAGCAAAATAATAGGAAATGATTCAATTTTCCAGACAGCTTTGCCATGACTCAGCCTTAATGCTCCTCTGATTTAAAACTCTATCTCTCTAGCCACCTGTTTAATTCTAAGAAAATCGGATTACGAATTATCTTGATAAAAATAGCTCTCAGCTTACCTGACTTTTTTCACTGATGGTCGTCCCATTCCTGGCTCGGTAGGAAAAGCTAACAACCGCCATGGTGTACTCGTCCGGTACTCCAATAGGCCATTCTGAAGCAGCTGCCACAGCCTCCACCAGGGACGTATTGAGACACCAAGATAGCCCCAGGAAAAGCAGTGGCAGAAAACTGCTCCTGGGAAAAAGACGCTTCCTCTCTCCCACGCACTTGGTATCAACAACGAAAGACCCCATCATAAAATGATGGCTTCGCTGTTACCAATGTTTTTCTTTTTTGCGCACAAAAAAACTATAAATCTCAGAGTACTTAATTTTTTCTCTTTAACAAGTAACTAGACAGTCAGGCACGCTCACTCACAGCTTCACTGCCTGTAAAATTAATCTATAAAAAATGCGTGGGTGGATACATGTACTGTTTTGATTCTTAGTTTCTCTCAATTTGTATTTTTTTTCTCAAGAGGGCAACTACCACCTTATTATTTTCTATTTTCCCGGAATTGCTACTGGAATCTGGAGAAAAAAAATATTTTGTTGTTCGTCGTCATAAAATTATAATTACTTTTGTCGTCATGATTCTCTTTCGCATCCGCTTCCCTACTGGTTGCCTCTCACTTGAGAAACATCCGTTTTCCACACTCTAACACCTTCACTCTTCTCTCCGATTCACCAGAGTTCACGGCAAGTTAACTTATTATCCTGTCTTGCAATTTATTTTCCTATTTTTTTCTCTCTCTCTCCAGATCCTGTCCAACACTGTACACTAAAGGTAGCTACGTCGTTGTTGCTTCCAGGAGCACTAATTATTATTTTGATTAAAATTTTTATATACGTCCTATTTTTATCCCTACTTTTTTTTCCTTTTCCACGCGTGCACAAAGCCCAACTTGAAAGAGTTTTGACGGGGAGTTTAAAATAGACAGAGAGAGCTTATCTTTCTCACCGTCATTGTCTTGGTTGTCGTCATGATAATCTGGCTGAGCGCAGAGGTAAACGAACAAGGTCCGTTTGTGTTTGGAAATGGTGACTATGCCTGAGTGCACACAACAACAACAGCAGCACCGCCTCCAAGTAGCGTAGCAGTAGCAGTGTAGCCTCAACGTCTAAAAAATGAAAGAGATAATGAGAATAAATAAACCAGTTTTTCTTTGAACATCTTGCTCATAACTTTGCACATGATGATCCAGTCAGAGAGCAAAATTGATAATGAAATTCGCACAATTTTACAGGGAATTCTGGAAATTGACGGAGGAAAGACGTAGAAAAAAATGGAGCTTGTTAAAATGGTAAGTGTTCAAAAATATACGCCGGCTCTCTATCTCTCTCACTGGTTTTTTTTTTTTGCTCTGCAAGTGTCAGGGAACTTGTCAAAAAATGGCAGAGTGGTAGTATATTAGAGCTTCAAAAAAGACTCCACTTCTCTTTTTTATTCTTTGTGCAGAGCTCTTTCAAACTGCGACACAGACTCTCTCTCTATCTCTCTCTTGCTGCCTTCCTATTTAAAACGTAAGCCAACCTCTCCAGTTAACTTTAATCTAGCCAAGAAAATTACAATTTGACGTTTACACTGCCTTCACTTTGTGCCTCGCTAATGACTTTATTTTGTCTAGGACGAGAGAACTCTTCAAAAATCGCTAATGACTCTCTCTCTCTCTCCTTCCCCCTCTTTCTTCTCTCTTCTCAACAACAACCTCTCCAGCAATAATCCAAAGACAAAAGCAATTCCCAATTATTTACCTTTTATTCCTCTCTCTCTCTCTACAGATAAATGGCTGTCTAATAACAATATCCGCTTGTCTGCCTCTTTTCCTCTGTACAAACACTCTCCACTTTACACAAATCTCTCCTTTCCACTCTGCGCACACTTTGCTCCCACCACCGAGTTATTAGGCAGCTGCTCTCTTTCTTCTCCTTCCAACTCCTCTCTTCTCTCTCTCTCTCTCTCTCTCTTTGTTCTCTTAACAAGCCTAATAACTTCTTCAGATGTTTCTCTTCCTCTCTCTCTCTCTCAAAAACACCAGTATAGTGTCAACTTTATCAAGAAACTACCCTCCTCTGATTGATTACTCCAATAATATACTCTTTCCCCCCTCTCTCTAGTTTATCCTTACTCTTGTTCTTCTCTCTTCCTCCCAGCCTCTATATCTATGTAAATATATTTCTACCTTCAACTTGTCTCTCGAACAGCAAAAACGGTAGCCTCCGTTCGAGTGTGTGTCTTCCAAGCGACTGAAACATTTTTTGCTAAAAACTCCCCACTATACCCTACCAGTCCATGGCTCTCTTCTCCACTCTCCGTCTCTCCTCTCAACAGCCACTCTTCTGTAAATACACACAGCACTACCACCACCACTACCAATACTGCTTGCTGCCTGCTGCTCTGTGTCTGCACACAACTCTTCTCTCGTCTCTCCTGCCTTTTTTGCTTGCTTGAGACGACGACTACAACGACGATGATGGTCTTGGTCTGTCTCTCTCTCTCTCCAAACCACAAAGAAGCCCACTTGCCCGTAAAGCTTGTAAAGAGCTCTCCACACACTACTACACACATACAAAACTCTCTATACCTCTCACACAGCTTTACCACCACTTTTTTTCTTCTATTTTTCTTCGTCTTTCCAGCAGAGAAGCAGCAGTTTGGCTACTGCTGCTCTCTCTCTCTCTCGCTCTGGCTGCTTATATCGAGTTTCAATCTCCATCTCCATTTTTCTTCCCTTCTATCCCAGCAACACACTCAATTTCTGAGAGTTTTTGCCTCTTTGCTCTCTAGCTATAATAGTATTTGTGCTCTCTACTCTCAAGTCTGAAGCAAATTTTTTTTCTCTCTGTTTCTTCGTCTTAAATACTAAAAGCTTCTCCTTTTTTCCTTAAAAACCCACACACACAAGCTATCCCATAAGCCATCATCATCATCATCATCATCATCATCATTTTTTTCCTTCTTCTCATTTACGCTACCTATACTGCTATTTTACTCGGCGTGTGTGTGGAGCAGCAGCAGGAATGTTGAATGTTGGAATGTTACACAAAATTATTTAAAACTCAACATCAACACAATTTTTTTATAACTGGTGCTGTAGCTGTTCTCTAGTGTGTCTATGGATATGTATGTGTGTATGCATGTATGAGTCTTTTGTAAATAATACAGCCATTCCTCATTCCTCAGGAAAATAGCAGCACAGCTTTGTCTACACACACACGCTCACGTTAATTTCACACACAACCAAAGAAGCAGACAAACAACGACAACGACGCAACAGCAAAGTTCTCTAATAAACCTTTGGGCTTTCATCTCAAGTTGAAATTTCTGCCACTGAAAATGTAAACCTACCTTCAAACGACGTCGTTGTTGTTGTCGTCGTCGTCGTCGTAATTCATTAGGCAAGTTGCTTTGAAAAAATGTTATTTTTTGGCCTATGATGATGATGATGGTAATAATGATGCTGGAATCGAATAAATAGCAAAATAGGTATTAGAAGGAGTAGTGGTAATAATAGCAGCAGAAGCAGCACACAAGCAAAAATTAGAATAAAATGTGACCAGCTTTTTTGTGTTGTTGTAGTGTGGTTGTTGCCGGTATTGTTATCCGGAGAGTACACAACAGCTGCAGCAGCAGCAGAAGTAATAGAAAAAGAGTTGTTGTTGTGCTATACAGAAAAGTGGATGAAAAGCTGGGGAAAATTGGTATGCGTAATATTTTTTCTCTTCTTTTGTGTGACCACCTTTGATGGGGGTTTTATAGAGAGCGAAAGAAAAGAGGGAGAAGGCCACAATGGCAATAAAAAAATAAAGCAGTTATTTTGCAAAAAAATTGCGATGGTGGTGGTGGAGGGAGAATAGAAACGGCCTAACGGTTTTTACATCGTTCATGATGATACATATGATGAAGATGATGATTGTTATGATTGTTATTATTGTTATTATTTTAGCTTTACTACTTTACTACCAGTAGAAAAATGGGCAAAGTGGCGCAGTATTTGCCAATATATATATCCAGGGGGAAATGGGGGGAAATGGCTTAATTTTTGTACATGTGTGACTTGTGCTATTTTTTGAAGAGAGTACCTAAGCGACATGTTGTGTAGTATTACGGCAAGTGTCTTTGTACAATTTACGACGAGCTTTTGCAGTAAAGCTGTTGTTGCGATGATGGAGAGGTTTTTTGGAGAGGTGACTACTGCCAAGAGAGGGAGAGATGCAGAAGAAGACACATGACAAGGTAAAGTAGTTGTTGAGGAGGACAACGATGATGATGGCAGTAGTAGCTGAAAACGTGACAATATGCCGTTTAGCTAGTTATTATGTTGCCGCATAAAAGTTGATCGCGAGAGAGAAGCTCGTTACTGGGTTTCTCCACACAGCTCAGTGTTTTTGCATGAGAGCACGTTTTAAGCAGCTTTTTTAGAGCCCGCAAAGCTCCTCAGCAGCGTAAAACTCTCTGGTCTTTGGGGGGTTAAGGGGGAACACGGTAGACAAAGGACACACACACACACACCACAAGCCCAAAAGCATAAGTTGAAGTGTCTCTGAAAATATGCTGGCCTCACACATACAGGTGATGACAATGAGGATAAACTGCGTACAGGTAGCCACAGCCAGGTAGCTGTGTGTGTATTGAATGGGGAAGACGAAGACAGTAATGGGTAGAGAGAGAGAGAGAGAGAGAAGCAGTTAAACGGACAACTCGTAACTCAGCAATGTAAAACTGCTTCCTTCACAAAAAATGTATTAGAAGAAAAATTATGGATGTGGTGGCAATACTGTATACCAACTGATTATTATGAGGTATCGTGGTCGTCGTCGCGTCGTTCCAAAAAAATCTGTGCTCGTCTCGATCGCATATGCTATAAGTAGGCACGCTTCCTGCTTTACCATTTTATTCAGATGATTTGCCTGTATACCTCCAGAATTATAGATGGGGTCCAATAGTCCAATTGTTGGTGAAATAGCCGGGGGTCTGGTACAATTGTCCCCGTTGTGAATTTTTTTATTTGCAGCTATTGTACTACTTTTTGGAGGAGACCGACCTCGATATTGGGAAGAAAGGGGGTCTTGGGGTCTACAGAGATATAAATAAACACGCAGGTTATTTTTTTGATAAAAATGCAGGTACGCACATGGAAACAGAATGTGAATGTGAGTATAATATCAGAGAGACATCAGCTCCCTATACACGTGCTCTACTGCAGAGAGAGAGAGAGAGCTGAGCAAGATAATGATGACGCGTGGTTGTAGGAGCTCAACTACGAAGCAGAAATACAATGACGAAAATGGTAGTGGACAAGCTTAACGCAAGTCATGTATGTATTTTTTATTCTATTAAAGTATAATTCTTCATTGTCATCGTGGTCGTGGTCATGAGGATGGTAGCAGCAGTAGTAGTGTGTCGAGAGTATTAGAGCGTTTCCCTTGTTTGTGGGCTGTACTGATGTATAGCGGCTAATAACCCCTTTTAGTCCGGAAGAGGGGCAACCTACCGGGGATTTTATTTTGGGGTATTACTGCTTCTCGAGGATTCTTTTGAGGGAAAAAATGCTAAATGGTATTTATTTGATAATGTAGACAACTCTGTCTATAACGTACACTGCCGTTATGTATTGTACTCAGGTGTTATTTATATTTTTCAGGGGTTTCAACAATAACAAACAATGTTCGGTTATAACGGCTAAACCACTATAACGTTAATTAAGATTAAGGTTTTATATAACGGCAAACCTGCTACAGCGGCTAAATTAGTGCAGCCATGTTTCACCGACAGCCATGCATGTTACTATGGGTAACGATTTACAAAAGGTCACGTTGCAAAGCTAAAAGCGGAATAACGGCAAACCTGCTACAGCGGCTAAATTAGTGCAGCCATGTTTCACCGACAGCCATGCATGTTACTATGGGTAACGATTTACAAAAGGTCACGTTGTAAAGCTAAAAGCGGCCAAATTTCTATATGACGGCTAATCAGTTATAACGGCGAAATCAATTTACTTAACTAAGGTGGTCGTTATAAACAGACTGAAACTCTGTATAACTGCGAATATTTATTATAACTTATAACTTACCAGTTATAACGGTCATACTACTCAACGGCCTCGTTTATTACACGAGAGTCGTGTGCATTTTCCCCTCCTACTTACTCACAACCAACTAGTTTTTTTTCCTCTTCTGCTCCTGCTGGCTTCTGAGCGTGCATCTCTCCCTAAATAATTACTGCTTCTGCTGCAGCTTAATGTTGGGGTGTAGGTGTGAATGTTACTGGACAGGTAAGCCTGTCTCGAGACTATATAGCTTACTGCCTTTCAACCAGTTGATAATTGGTGGTATTATTATCATCATCATCTCCTCCTATTTCATACTATCGGCTATACAATATGCGTGATTAATTCTGAAGGTAGGTTGGAGAATGGAGATCGAGCTCGCAAAAAAATATTATGATGGACATTCAGGAATTTTTTTGGTGGTGAAGCCTCTCTTTGTTTCATGCTCAAGCAGTCTTGTGCTATTTTGTTGCTCACACACGCTCAGCATGATCACATGTTGGAAAGGTCGTGGTGGTTATGATGATGGTGCTGGATAAACAGTAATTATTTTGGAATGGTAATTATTTCCCGTATTTGTTTATTTACCAAAATTGAATGCAGATGGGCACACAGAAAACAAAATATGGTCAGTGTACAATATAAACCGAGACTAAACGCTGGCATGCTTTCAAGTCGTAAAATTTTTTTTGTCTTAGTTTTTTGGGAATGTACCTTCAAAATACCTTCCTTGTCAGTAAAACGAAATCCTTCGGGAAGTTTTTTTGTAATCTATCTGGTCTCAAAACTGGAATTCGTCATAAAACCTGAAAGAGCTCTCTATACAGATCTGCCCAGGTTGAAATAAATATTGTGTTTTTGGTTCTTTTGTGTGGCTCCTGCTAGGGACACAGATGGTTGATTTCAAAGGGATCAGAAAGACACGCGAAAAAATTCTCGGAATGAAGAATTAACTTTTACCCCTCCCCCTTTCATCAAAGGAAATAGAGAAGGCGTGTATGTATATAAAAGTCCCAGTCGAATTGCTTTGTACTAATCTCTTTACGCTGATAAGTTCATCTTATTGGAAAGTACTGTGCCTGGACACCAATGCCAGAGACGAAACTTCACCTATCTTCATTTGCATAGTTTGCATAAATTTTACCAACATTCGCAATACGAGCATACATCAGTAATGATAGACACGACATCGACAATATCTTCCATCCTCATTTGCATATTTTTATCAATTTGAAAATTCCAGTAAATACACTACTCATTCTGAACATGAACGATGATAATATCTGCTCCCTTAAATAACACGCGAAAAAATTCTCGGAATGAAGAATTAACTTTTACCCCTCCCCCTTTCATCAAAGGAAATAGAGAAGGCGTGTATATAAAAGTCCCAGTCGAATTGCTTTGTACTAACCTCTTTACGCTGATAAGTCCACCTCATTGGAAAGTACTGTGCCTGGACACCAATGCCAGAAACGGAACTTCACCTATCTTCATTTGCATAGTTTGCATAAATTTTACCAACATTCGCAATACGAGTATACATCAGTAATGATAGACACGACAATATCTTCCATCCTCATTTGCATATTTTTATCAATTTGAAAATTCCAGTAAATACACTACTACTCATCCTGAACATGAACGATGATAATATCTGCTCCCTTAAATTTGTCTAATTTGCATATTTTTACCAAAATCAACAATAAGAGTACAGATGCTAACATCCTCTTAAGGGGACAGTATGTTACGAATATGCAAATCAAGTTTTCTACCACGTTTCGGCTTCCTGTTATGTGTCCAGGAACAGTGCCCACCACAAAAATTGGCGACAACGTCGGTACTGCTTTACCATCGAAATTACGAGAGAGAATAAAAATGCGAAATATTCCTCCCTTTATCCCCCCTCTCATGTCTTTTTCCTAGTAAAAAATGCTGGCGTGAGATAAAAAGAGATGAGCCGTGTAAAGAGATGAGTCTACATTATTAGTATTCCTCGTTATTTCATTCTCTTTCGATTCCGTTTTTTTCCAGGAAGACCTCACCAACATCTTAGGTTTTTTTTTCGCTCCTTTTTTTGTTTATGAGAGCACTCAACTGCTGTCGTTTGGCAAATCCTCCCAACAAACAACCCCATCCTCCCAATCCATCTTCTCTCTCTCTCTCTCTCTCCTTTTTCTCTTTTATAAGCAGCAGGAAAGAAATGCCGTAAATTCTCAGTGGATTACTTTTCTTTTTCATCTTTTCCTCCTTTTCCCTTCTTTTGTCCTTTTTCTCAGGGACACACTCATAATATTATCCTTTTGATCACGCTCAAATTCATCGACAAACTTCAAAACAGGCAGGCAGAGAGAGTGAAGTGCCTTCTTTATTGCTTTTTTTAGGCTATTTGATTGAGATTTTTTTCTCGTTACGGTAACCTCCCAGCATCTCGTAATCCTCCCGAGTAAAGAAATGAAAGACAAACAGAGCAGATTTTTTTAGACAAGTTTTTTTATTTTCCTCCAAAATCTCCCAATATTTTTTATCTACTCAGGGGCACCTCAATAGAAATGGAGGAAGGGGGAGAGTATAAATATTATTAAATGGGAATGCAGCACTGTTAAAAATCTCATTTTAGGAGCAACGTCCCCCTCCCCCGACCCCCTTTCCGTAGCCTCTCCAGAAAACTACTGACACAACTAATCTTTTTTTTCTCTCCGCCTGTCAGAGATTTCGTAACTGAAATAAAAACGACTTGAAAAGGATTCCCAACTAATGAAGCTGTCGTGTTTCTTGTTTCCTCTCAATATAATAAACACGACGGACGACAAACATCCACGAAGACAAGACAAGACACCGAAAAAGGGGATTTTTTTCGGTGTGTTTTTCTCTACCGCTTCTTATCTTACTATTTTTCACACCATTTTGTTGTAAATCCTTCCTCTCCTTTTCCTCCTCCACATCTCCATCCGTCTGCCAGTTCCACCTTTCCAGGTAAACAACATATTATTCCACATCAAGGCTGTCACATTCAAACATTCACCATCGCAAGGAAATGAAGCACGTGTTGGGTTGTGTGACGAGCAATGTGCAAACCACGCCCACACTATTCAACAAAAGAATTCAGAGTGAAATGACAAAAGCAAGGACAAAATGAAGGGGAAAATAAATAAAAATTCTTTGTAGCTCGACCTAGTCATCCGTGAACATCTCCTATCAGAATGATTACAAGGACGATTACCATATAGGTAACCTCAAAGGAGAAAACAAAATTAAAAAGCTCTCACAAAAAAAGTGACTCTCCAGTGCGGTTTGATTTCCAATAAATAAAATTGTTGCTCAACATTACATATACTGAAAGTGTGGAAATCACAAAAAAGAGCCTTGTGTTCTGGAGGAGAGGGGGTGGGCGCACAGCCGGAGGAGAAGGGGGAAATGGAAAAGGAGAATGATAATAATATTGAAAATGAAATAACGACGAACAAGATCACATCCAGATTTACTTTTTAATCAGAATTTATAAGCTGGATGAATAGTTCGAGTTACACAAGCAGCCAGAAGGTATATAACTTTTTTTCTGGAAAATTCTTTTTGGTGAGGAGTTTTGACACCCTCCATTGCCGTTCAACAAGAGAGAAAGAGAGAGAGAGAGAGAGAGAGATTGCGAAATGAGGGGGAGGGGGAATTGCGAGAGAGGTTTTGATTAACCTTTTCAATTTTCACACACAGAGCAGCAGTCGGAGTAGTGACGTTGCTGCTGGGTAGAGAGATGTGCAAACCAGATTTGTTGATTTCTTTGATGTCGTCGTGTTAAAGTTGGGATATGTTGCGTAAGAATTAGTAAAGAGATGAAATCCAAATAATAATAATGATAAGAATAACATGGAAGCTAAGTCAGCCACCTTCCTATCTCTGTCTTGCATACCCTGTCGTACATGTGATTTCTCAGAAGAAAAAAATGCGAGAATGACAGCAATGAGAAAAATACGGGATGCCCTCTTATCTGACCTGATCTTTGTATTTTTTGGGAAGATGAGTGACGGCGACAACGACGACAACGACCATATTAGTAGGTAAATATGCATACGGTTTTTTTTATAGAAAAGTTCTTGGAGACGAGTGCGACGACCACAAGAGAGTGGCGCCTACTTGGAATGACAAGACATTATCACATCCTGGCTCACGGGAAGAGAGGTATAGCGGTAAAAAATATAATTCGCTAGAGAAAAATGATGCAATCACAGGATAGACACCCGGACTCTTAGAGAGAGAAAAATTGGGATGAAACCTCAAAATTGGAAGGAAGCGAGAGAGGAGTCGGAATTGAAAAACCATGACACGACGGTGCAGACAACTAGACAGTCTCACTTTTTCCTAAAGACGACGACAAGATCACTATAATGCGAGGTGATAAGAGATTTTGATAAGCAAAAAAAGAGAAAAGGAGTAGCTGTACAAAATAAAAAGAAAATTATTCCAAAAAATTTTTTACAGGGAAAAAAGGGACAGAGATGACGAGGATGATGACGAGAAAAAAAGATGATAAGCAAAAATGATAGAATGGTAATATATTTCGTCCTTCTCGTTTCATTGACCTTTTTGAACTAGAAAAAAATATGGAGGGCAACGGTTTTTTAGAGAGAGAGAGAGAGAGAGGCCATCATTCTCACCGTGAATTTTTTTTGTGCTGACCCTGCCGCGATGACGTAAATGTTTTAAAGGGGGAGGGGGGAGTAGGAAATACTTTCCGGTTGTTTATTTCAAAATGAACTACTTTCTATTTTTATTTTCAATCCAGCCCAGATTTAAATGCTGGGCACGACGACGGACAGAAAGAGAAAATCACAGAGAGATCAGCAGAGAGAGGAAACGAGCGACATAAATCTCTCTCTTTTGTTTATTTTTCACCAAAAAGCCCATAAATTCCTTTTCCTGCCTGACAAAGCCGCTTACTTGCCATTAAGTATTCCCCATTATATTAATTCCCCTCTACTTTCTGTGACTCTGGCGTAAATTTTATGGGAAAGTAGTGATGTTTGTGTAAAAGGGAAGAACAGAGAGGCTTTACCGGATTTTACGGCCAACTTCCTGCCAAATTAACAAAAGTGCTCGGTGGTGACACGATGACGACACTGTAAAAAATATACGATGTGCACATAAGCAAGCGAGAGCCCAGAGGGATATATGTCAGTTGCAGCCCAGCGAGCTCAGCAACACAATAAAATGCTGAAGCAAGTTGCCCCAAAATGCTAAAGGAATTGGATTGCCAAAATGAGTACTGGGTGATGACGGTGGTCGTGATTGTAAAGGGATTTTTATGGGGAGGATTTTTGATGGTATAATTATTTGGCAGTTTCATAACTTATTTTAATGAGAGAGTAAAAAAGTTCTATCAACCAAGTAACCGCACACCACTATCGTCATCGTCGTTACAGTAAGGCGACGTTATGCAACGTGCGGCTACCAGTCGACATCGTGGTGGCTATCATTGTCGTCGTCACAAATATTGTCACTTATTCGACGACATCAAAAGAGAGAGAGGTGCTGTTTGATTACTCCAATCTTCCCTTTCAAGCTGTTGTGTGTGCATTGTAATGTGTTTATTGATCTCCGCGCTCTGTTTCCCTTGAGGGATTTATGATGACAGGCTCAAGAGAAGGAAACAAAGGCCGGGATAATAAACCTATAAAGTAATATAGTAGTAAAGTGACAAAGTAATCCCTGGATTTGTGTTCAATAAACCCTCCAAACCTCCCTCTAACATTCACTCCAACTCTCCCCTCCCTCCAAAGCTGTCACAAACTACGCAAGGAATGTGTAATCGATTAGTGACAACAGGAATTCAAACTTCCTAACCGTTCCGGAGTTACCACTGGGGAACGTTTTTTTTGAAGACTTGTAGGCGCCACATGACTTCACATGGAAACTCAAAATCATTCTCAGGAGAGACTAAACGATAAAGAATCGACTGGAGAAATGAGAATTTCAAAATTCGAATCCGTTTTTGAGTTATCGCACGCACGGACGGACAGACAGATAACGTGAAGTTAATAAGTGGCTTGGTCACTTAATAATGGCGCATTGTAGGGCGGGGAGAATATGGTAACGAGAGAAGGCAAATATGGAAGACTGTTTTGCATTTAGAGTGTATATGTATGCTGCTTTTTGGTTGGTGGATTACTCCAGGGTGGTGGGGTTGCACGGAAGCTGCTTTGAAAGAAATGCGGTAAGCGAGACGCTAATTCAAAAGAATGGTACTTCAAACAAAAAGTTTTTCAAAAATGTTACATTTTTTCTATGATAATTTCTCTCCTAAAATTCTGAAGTGATACAACACACCATCCCCCCCTCCCGATTAAGAGTGTATCCACAGAATAAATTAAAAATCGGGAGAATTTGATCAAAATTGCGTGGTGTCATTGAAACAAATTTTTGTGGAGAATCCTTCCTTTAACGGTTTCCTAAAAAACGTTCACTAACAAACGACTACTCTTTTAGTCCACGGTCAATGGCGCGGATCAAAGTAACTCCATTTTTCCATCGTTGCGAGTTTACATCACCACCAACTTACGTCAGCCACTTCTCTTGCTGGCCACATAATAATACTAATTATTTCTCTCTCAAAAAAACACTGACATGTTTTGCTCAACAATTTAAATGTTTTTTGTGGTTTTCTTGGGCGCGCGCGTGACCTCTAAACTAGTAGGCACCCTGATATCCTACCACTCTTGCAGCTTTTTACTCAGGAAAGTTTGAAAACCACCAAAAAAAATAATCTGTGGCTTGAAACCTCTAATTTAGCAATCGCATTTTGCACTCTACCAGGTAAAACTAGTAGGCACCTTGATATCCTACCACTCTTGCAGCTTTTTACTCAGGAAAGTTTGAAAACCACCAAAAAAAATAATCTGTGGCTTGAAACCTCTAATTTAGCAATCGCATTTTGCACTCTACCAGGTAGAAAGAAAGGAAATCCAACACGCAACCCACAATGAAAAGTACATGTAAAAATGTATTGCTGACGTGCTGAGATTTTTTTTCGGTGAACACTGCAACGACGACGAGGATAGCGTCAATGAACGGGTTCAGAAAGACGTTGACTTTATTCCTAGCCCAACTTTGCCATTTTTTTGCCACGGGTCGATTTTGCACATTTTAGTTCACGTGAATGAATTTTCCGTAGGGAAATCGCGTCAAAAGGAATTCTCTCTGAACAAAGTGAAACCCTACTTGTCTGATAATAATTCCGTTTTTCTCCAGTAGTTTTATCATACAAATAACTTGACTTTTACACAAAGGCCAGGTGTCAAGTTCAGGTGTGCTTACACTCAGACAGACAGAACTCACATTGCAATGGAATAAAATTTTCCCCTTTTCCCACTTTTTCCTTCCTTTCAGCCATAATATGAGCGAGACGTCATAGCATGCCAAAATGTGAAAGCAGCACAACTTTTTTATCGGAGTTTCCAGTAAGCTGGAAATTCGAGATCATTTATTCCTTTTCCCCGAGTTGTCATCATCATCAAAACCAGACGAAGAGAAAAAGAGAGAGAGAGAGTGCCAGTTTATGTAGTGAGATCGGATCGAATTGCAAATGATTTTGGAGAATCACTCTAAAAAAACTGACGTATGGCGTTGCCTACTCTCTCGCTCTCCACAGCAGCATGTCACCCCAACACGGCACCACTCTCACAACCCCACCTGAAGCCAGCATCAAAAGGGAATAAAAAAAGATTACATCCAAGCTGGAAACTAGAAAAGCATAACTTTTTGCTAGCATATAAATATAAATCGATTTTCTCTCTCCCGTTATACACTCATGCCTTTTGCCCTGTTTTATATACAAACTGCCTCCCCACACGCGCGTCTTTTCCCACCTGCAAAATTCATTTGACCACGAAGAAAATACCCACTTGGGGTTTCCGCGTTACTGCGTTCAATGTGAATGTCAGAGAGAGAGAGAGAAAATATGTTTCATATTTTAAGAGGTAACCCGTACCTGTGCACATTTTCGCCAGACACACGACATAATAATATACACTCTTTCACTCTTACCAGGATTGTAACCGTTCCTCTGCGGCTACACAACGACGACATGTAATCCGCTTAAAAAAGTGCCAAAGCCGTTTTACCACGACAACAAAAACAACAACAGCAGCAGTAGTAGCAACAACTTGTAGGCATTCTTTGCTCGTGCTCTCTATCTCCTTACATGCTACTCACTTTTCCATTCCATTCAATTCCTTATCGCGAAATTTTTCGCACAAAATTTTCTACCTTAACACAACCAAGTAATAAGCGGTCGTCAAAAGGTGTTTTCTCTCTACAAACTACTACCACTGCTCGCCTCTTTTTTTGGCCAATTTTTTTCTAAGCGGCTTTACTATAAAGTGATATTATAAACTAGTATACTGGTTGTATTTAGAAAAGTGGAACGAAAATAATAATAATATATATTTGCTACTACTGCTACTACGATTACTATACTACTGCAGTTTTTAGTCGCAATTCCGGATTCTTACGTTGCCCCGTCAAACACACCAGGTTTATATGAGCGAAAGGTTAATAAAATATTCCCTCAGAGTACGGCACAAAGTGAATGATGACATTCTTTCTAAGACCTAAGGTTTATTTATCACGAAGTAGCTGGAGTTCTCATTTTAAATTGGATTTGAGAGAGGGAAAAAATGGGAGCAGAGAGCAGCATTACTCGTAAGCGCGTTAAATAGACAATCCTATTAATACTGTTACTACAATTACTACTACTGCTCCAGCACAAAAGAATGAATCATTTTGTGGAAAAGCAGAGCGAGAGAGAGAAATATTTCTCCTGATAGTAAATAGCCCAGTGCTGTAAAAAATGAAGAAGGAATCATATCATTATTTGGAATGACCGTTTTTCTGAAGGTGTACCGATTTTTTTTTATGTTTGAGGTCTCCGCATAAATACAACCAGCAGATTGTACGAAGGAAGGAAGGACAGAGACAACCATCATTTTTTCCGTAACAGATAATTAACAGAATGGACACAACACACACAAACACACACTCCAGCGTGACCATATTATTATCGATAATGTTGAGGACAAAATTGCTTGTTGTGGTGGTGGTAGGCAGAGCCCCAGTGTGTCTTTACTTGTTTCGCATTTACCTACAAGAAGAGAGCAGTGCAGAACAACGTGACAAGGCTTATATATTTTGTGTGTGTGTGTGTGTGTGTTGGTATAATTAAGTAGTTGATATAAGAGGCAGAACTTTGGGTAAGTACAACTTGACAATGTAGTAATGATGATACCAAAGGGATATTATTCTACTCCCAAATTTGTGGAGGAAAAGTAGGGGAAAATATGTGCAGCTCGTTCTAAAGATATATGAGTCATCTTGTAGTAATAATAATGCAATAGTTGTAGTTACGCTGTTGTTCTCCATCCAATTTACTGCTGGTAATGCAAAAAGAAATATAATCCTTTTGAGATCCGATTGTGTTTGTCGGGTTGTTGGTCACAAGATGGTTTTTTTGTTAACAAAAAAAAAAGACAAAAACATTTTAGTCAAACGGTGTATAAACCCAAATCTATACACGCAGCGCAGCGATGCTATAAAAATTCTGTTGTAAAATTATGTATTGTGGTTTCCTCACCAACAATTTTGTTTTCACCACGACGCTGCCAGCGTATTTGTTGTAATTTGTGTAGATTTTCATTTTATTTTGTTTTAGAGGGTCATAAAAATAGAAATGTTGTTCAGTGGTCACTTTGGTATATTCCCTTGTGAGAAAGTTACCTTTTAACCGGATGCCGTCATGTAGTCGACAACTTGAAAAGCATATTATCTACTGGTATCACAAAATCGAAGAGAAACGATCAAATCAGGCATTTCTTGTAAATATGCAAGTAGGCTATTGCCACGAGCCTCTCATGATCATCATCAGGAGCAGGATTGATGCTCTACAGAGGATCAAAATAGCAACCTCTCCTGCTTTCCTCGCGTTCATGCCAGGATGCGAGGGACTTGAGCAGGAAACGAAGGTTGTTCAAAAGCAAGAAAGTCGTGAAAGTAAATACACGTGTGTGCTTCTCTATTCTGTATCCCCCCTTGTTCACATTTTCCTCTTCACTTCCCCTAACCCAAGATGTTTGCCCACTGAACCATTCACAGCCACTCCATTCCTTTCTCCCAAAAGCAAACAGTTTTGTTCGCTGTTATTTTAAGATATAACCTGCAAAGCGGATAAAAAAGTGTAAAATTTCTGGGGTACTACTACGATATGTACGGCTGCTGGGAAAATTATTACCAGAGAAATAGGGAAATTGAAAGGGTACTCTTGGGTAGACTGGTGGTTTACTCGACAACAGAACAACAGAAATGGTAAAGTGGGGGAAAAGAGAATCATTCGTGGTTAAATAATACATGAAGGTAGCCCACACTTATGGAGGCATTTGTGGAGGAAATAGAACCAGGCTGTCAGTTACAAGACAGTTGAGTGGTTTTCTGAGGGATTTTTTTTAATAAATGGGAAATGCTGACAAGTAAAACCAGATGGAGATTAATAGGGGTGACGTCAGAGATTGGGGGAAAGGGAAAGTAGCTACTGGAGCGGAACGGACGAAACTGGGTTATCTTTTGTTTCTGGAGGGATCTCATGGGAGAGAGAAGAAAGTCCACCCACGCACTCATAATTGTACTGTGATGCACGTTAATTAATGACGGATGATTACAAAGGATAAATGAGTATATTATTATTTGGGTTTATTTTTAGTTGTCCTCGAGTACTCCCCAGATATATTTCTCTGGGAGAGGAGCTGACAAGGAGAGGCACTGAATTACATACCCCTTCCCCTCCAAATAAATTTTTGTATGGCGGAAATGTTCACAAGTATCATTAAGGATGTATAGTAGGAATTGGAATAATTGGGTAGGAAAAAAAGGTAATGGGATGCTCTCTTGAGTTAATTAACGGAAAAGCGACTAGAAAGTAGCTTTCCCCTCCAATCCTCCAAAAAATTTGCCAGGATGCCACGAGGCTGACCCCGGAAGTCCCTCCACCACGCAAACAAAGGACAACATGACGAGTAATTAACAAAACTGGGAGGACAAAAGACCTCGTGCTGAAAAGTCGTCAACCCTTCAGGACTAATTAAAATTGATGGAGGAAATCCGCCAAAACCTTTACATCGTATTTTGTTTCTTGTTTTTAGAGGTATCTTTCACTCCTGTCATGTTACATATTCCATTTCCTTGTTTATTCTTACAACACAACCAGGAAGTTTGAGGAGAGCGACCATGGAGTAAATATTTATTTGTTTAAGAGGTATCTCTCACTCCTGTCATGTTACATATTCCATTTCCTTGTTTATTCTTACAACACAACCAGGAAGTTTGAGGAGAGCGACCATGGAGTAAATATTTATTTGTTTATTTCTCTGCTTTTATTTTGATCCCGGACGGAGCTTTTCAGAACGCTTCCTCCTTTATTTTAGATAGTTTGGAGGAAAATAAACTGTCTGTCTTGTTTATTACGCTTCCTCCTCCCCTCCCTTTTCCTGGTATGTAACGTGAGGCTTGCTTGTGTTTTATAAAACAGAAGCGTACACAAAGGCGGAAGTGAAACTCTACCCCTCCCCCTCTTCCCCCCTTCAAACAAGTCTGGTTTTCTCAGAAAATGTGGAGGAAATGCGAAACAGGAGAGCTGTGAAAGCCCACCACCGTTTTTAACGACCACCTTACAAGTATACACATAGGTACTACTTTCTACTTATAACGGCTGCATACACATATAGATAAGATAAAATAATTACCGTTAATTATTTTCTAGTTACAGAGGTCTGTCAAACAGGGACACTTTTCTTTCTAATCCCTTGCAAGTTGTAAATAAAATTGTGGATAGGAATTATAATCTGGAGAGTTGCATGTCTACATGTAATTTGCTAAAAATTTATACGTGTGTGTGTATGCCTCCAACCCACCCACCCCCTTTTTATCTGGTCGCCCCTCTTTATTCCGTTGATATCTTGGCCAGGAAATTATACCGCAAGGTTGGCATATCATTTTATCCGCTGAGTTCCGTCCCGCATTCATCATTTTGACCCGGTTTTAGTGTAATTTGAACCACATCATCAACAACAACACACGTAGCCTTGGGGTTTTCTCTACCCCCCCCCCTTTCTGGGCAACTGCAGCAGCAGCAAAAGCCTGTCAGAGAGACGAGGGATTACTTTGTCGCGTTTTCACCAGCGCTCTTTTGTTCGCTTTCTATTTTCCTTTTTGGAGTAGAGTTGTGCTTTCTTCCTGCTGCTATGTTGTTGGGCAACCTTTACTGGTATTGATTTAATTACACCTGGTCTACCTGTTATGCCAATAAATACAACACACTGCGGTATGAATACTCTCTGCCCCTCCAAAAAATCTATAAAACAACTTTAGGTTTTCCAGGCTGTTATTTTGGTTGGGGTTTGACTAGAGGAAAAGTTTAATGACATTTTTCTTGGCGAGGGCCATGTCCCCCCGAATCGGTAGGGGTGGCTCTGCCACATAATAAAGTTGAATACAAGGATGGGTAAAAATACTGACCAAGTAGGAAGAGAGTACTAAAAAGATTGTCGGTGATATTAAATTGAGAGAAAAAAATATCTCGAGAGAGTTTCTCAGAAGAAAAAAGCAAGCAGGAGAGAGAGAGAGAGATAGGCATGCGGGGGTCGTCGCCCTTCTGGGAGGTAAACAGCCAAGCGGACAAAACGAGAGAAAATATATTACATGGAGGAATATAGATTGAAGCACACATGTCAACCGGATCAAAACTGTGATTACGGCTGTTGGTGGGTGTGTGTATGTGTGTGTTGTGATGGTTGGATTACAGGACAAGATGATGTTGAGATAAAAAAAATATGAAGAGAAGGATGAGCAAAAGGGAGATTAAGATAGGTAGCGAGAGAAGAGCGAGAGCAAAGAGATGGATGAGTGGATGTAAACAAGAAAATGGCAAGTTGAGCGAGAGAGAGAGAGAAACTGAGAGAGATGACGATACTCACAGGGAAAAAATGAGTCATTGAAAATCATGTACGCCGTATTAAGTTGCTACGGAAGAGTTTCCTTTAAAAGGGTGGTTACACAAGAGAA
>JAHZNB010001874.1:0-10922 GCA_027744295.1 Callyntrura guangdongensis
TTTTTGAGGTCGTTGAAGGATAACACGTTGAGGGACAACACTTCTTTGATAACCTTCACCAAAAAAAAATTGTTGCACGTTGGAATCAACTTTTTTTATTTGGAAGAAACTTATCTTAAAACTTATCTAAGCTTATCTGTAATTAAGTGCTTACCACTTCATCAAGTAGAGGATTTTCGGGTTCCGTGTCCGTCGTTTTTTCCGTTTTACACAACAATTCTTTTAACGGCGGCATTATATTGTCTCTGGCAAAGTACGTAACAAAATAATCTTTGTCACAACACCCCACACACTGCAAATACGACTACCTGCCAGAAAAGCAAGCCAAGTCACAAGTAACTGTTTGAACCGTTTGATACAAAACAAATAATTCTATTGCCATTTTAGTACAACTTCAAAGTCAGTTCGACTCCCTCATAAAAATCACTCTCGTTGTTAACGCTGCCAAGCGTTGCATCAGAAAGTGGTTTGATCTCTTGTGAGTTGGTGTGATTTGTGATGAGTTTATTACAAACATTTGTTGTTTTGGGGGATTTTCGCCTTCAAAGCTAAACAAAATCATCGCTTTGTTTAGCTGGTTTTTTGGTGGTGGAGGAGATCAAGATCGTGTTTTATTGCAAATTAAATAACAATCCGTGTTCCTACATAATCAATTTTCATTTTAATGAGTTTCAGCATTTTTTTTCTTTGCTTATAAGAAAGTGCCCCTGGCCATAAAGACTTTTGAGTACGAATCTACATAGGTATGCCGTGCTTACACACTGACCACTCTGGGGAGTGGGTTTGGAGGTTTGTGTGTAAAGTGAACTCACTCAGCGGTAAAATTGCCTAAGAATCAAGTTTCCATTTTTAAAGTCAAAAACTGTGCTTTTTGCATGTGTGTACAGGGGTGACGCAAATAATAATACAAATAATAATGCAAGTGGTATTTAAACTGTGTGGTAAAATTAAAATACCAGTCGAATATCTAATTATAGAGTCATTACGCACCATTATTTAACTCGTACTTAATATTTCTTGGCAATTAAAAAGGTACAAAGTAAACAGGTTTAACAGGTAATAACAATATTGTATATGCGCGTTCATCGTTGTTGCAATTGATATCAAAATGGTGTAAACTTGTTGGTATGCCGTGTTTATACAGGGTGGTGCGGTGAAGGTGAAAGATTGAAAAAATAACGAGAGTATTATTAATTGTGGTTCATCTCGACCAAGTCGTTAGCGTAATCTCTGCGGTGGTTTTCATTATCATCCCTCGTCTATATCTACGTATAAGTAAACTTGTGTTACAACCGCAGCGTGTTACAAGCTTATCGCTTAATGGAAAGGGAATTCAATATTTAGATACGGCGATGATGGTTATCTCGTTATCTCTCTCTACCTTCTCTCTTTTTCTCACGCCACGGGTGAGCTATTTTTATAGATCGAACGTGTTTACACGCCATTTGCATCCAAAAATGTACTCATTTTACAACAAAAACTATAAAGTCTTCGCAGACAGCTCTGGTAGCTCTGGCAGCGTTGCATGTAGCGGTAGCGCTAAAATAAAAAATATTTTTTTTTATGAAATGTGTAATTGTAGTTGTAACAAGGAAGGCTGTCGACCAAGGGGCGGGGACCAATCCACCTTTAAAATTCGCAGATTAAGACCTTATGCACAACAGAATAGTGTGACTTTTATTTTTTACTTCTATCCGGTCCAGCGGGTTAAACTACTGTAATGTAGGTCTGCTATGTATCTTATTTTATTTGTCACAAGACAAATTTAATTACATAAACAGCAAACTGTCCAAATGCCAACAAAAACAAATTCGAAGGTTTGTTTTACCGCTAAACATTTATGATTAACCTGTGACCCTTGCCCTTGAAAAGATTTTCACATTTATTTATTTAATTGTGAACGGAATCAAACTGTTGGTAATACCTCGGCCAGGCGGATGTACAGACTAACTGGTACATCCTAATAATAATCCCAACTATAGCTTAAAGTACACTTTGATCGTGACTACAGGTAAATATCCCCAGAATACAGGCAGAAGGTACAAAGAACTTGCCATTATCTCAAAAAGATGCAAAAATTGCTACTAATGGATGTTGTTTCACTTCAGTTATTTTTCTCTTGTTACTACACATATTTATATAAACATTTATGCAAGTTGTTGTTGTTGTGTAGCTATTTGTGTATACTATTCCTTGATCACTTGTTTTCTTGTAGGCATACAACCGTGCTTTTTCACGCATGTGTACCTACCACTACCACGAAAAACAAATCCCCCTCCTCCTGTCTGTAATAATAAGGAATAGTAATAAAATCCGGTATGATCAGGTCAACTTGTTAAAAAGTCGTAATAATATTTTTTAATAACTGAACTACCTGCAACTTGAAACTGTATCAATGCAATGGGATAGTGTTTCTTTTTACAAGTAATTTTTGTTTCTAAAAATGAAAAAATAAATGGTCTAGTAAGTTACTCTTGACAGTTTTGACCATTGATCAAATTGTTTGCTTGTTATAAGAATATTAAGATTATGACTGCGAGCATAGGTGTTAAAATGTTAACATGAATAATAAAATTAAACAAACCGTTAATATCTCAAAAATGGGATAAATAAAAATTATTTTAAACGTTGAAAAATGTTATTTTCTCTGGCAGGTCTGTCTTGCGAGAGAAGTCAATCAAAGGAAACATGAGATAGGTAGGATGGTGATGTTGGTAGGTGATATGATATGAGATACACAACTTTAATAGTGCATTCGCAAGTTCATTATTTTGTTAATGCTAATAAGCAAGTTGTGTCGTTAAATTAAAATAATAATATAATATAATGGAAATTAGAAATGGTATTGTTAACACTTAAACTTAAAATCATACCCCACGGACGGGGAGCCCAGGGGCTGTGGCTGTGCATAAAACGTGTTGGTCTGTAACGTGTCATGGGAATTGTTGATTTTACCAAAATACGTCAACCGTTAATTTGGTATTCATTAAAAAATGTAATACGAAAGTCGAACACCAGAATTTTCAGCAAAAATTTTCTTAGGTGTATCCCTAAATCCTTCAATACATTTCATTTTCACATTTTAATGCTGCAATAAAAAAACTCGATTGATTCACGAATCAGCATGCATGTGTACTTGGGAAGAATGGAGTTTTCTCGTTTTTCATTCAAAAGTCAACAGAACGTTTATCTTTAGTAGCTCAATCAATATATGATATGAATCAGATTGCTTGGAAAAACATTTGAAAATTTCCAGTTCGACGTTCCATTCAATAAGGCGATTAATTGACAGACAAAAATTTAAATTATGCAAAAGTTCGTAAGAAAATGCAAATGCACCATTAACATGCCGTTTACGTAAAACTACCAGGAGTTACATCATATGACAATAAAAGCAACGTAGCGTGAATACGAACAAGAAGGAGAAGCAGTAAACAAGCTTGACTGGACTGGACTCAGTCACTGGAGCAAAGAGCAATATTATTTTGTGTGCTAAATTAAATTTGTGATTTGTTGAAATAAATGGTTCTGATTATTATTATTATTATTGGAATTATAGAAAAGTAATAACTACTATTTACAATACAATATTTAAAGGACTAATAAAATTACTAAATTAAATTAAATTCAATAATACATATAAAGAGGAATTTATCATTTGGTAACCGTTACCCTACCAACAACTGATAGACTGTGCTGTAACTACTGACTACTTTACTCACTGTTAACGTCTTAACGTTGCCTCGTTGGTAACTAGAGGAAATCAAAAATGGAATTCTATCAGAAACCTTTAAGTATCAGGAGCAAATCTACTGGAGGAAATACAAACACTTTGCTAACCGGAGATGGGTTTAAAAAGTAAGTTTCAAGTATCTTTACCTAGTAACAGTTAATTATGTGTAAAATTAAAATTACTAAAATGGCAACGATTATGTTTCTTGATTAGTTTATAATGTGTGAGGTAATTTTTTGTCATGTCTGTTCTCTTTGTATACTATTTCCTGACATTGGTACTGATTTGGTTGAATAGATTGCAAGGGGACGTACAAAAGCTGCGACCTTCCAAGCTTGTCAGTTTACAAATTGCCGACCTTTTAGATGACATTACGTGTGTCCGCTGCAGAAAAGTTCCTAATCCCTACAACCTGATGGCTTGTGACAGAGGACATTATACTTGCGGCGAATGTACTTTTTTGGCTGACCAAGTCGAAAGTTTATTAAGTGCTGAGGGTCGGGTCAGCGTGATGGGAGAATGTTGCTATATTTACAAATTGCACAAGGAGCCACCATTTCTTTTGAAGGCGCTATTGGATCGGACAGAATTCATCTGTCCCAATAAGGATAAAGGATGTTCAGTGACTGTATTCGGATTTGATAATTTTCATGAACACCGCAGAAACTGCCACCTATCGTAAGTCATTTTCCGGATTGGAAGATGAATGTAGTTGTGTATTTAAATGACATGGTCATTCGGTTAACTCTTTCTTTTTCTTCTTTAATTTTTCTTTTTTGTCGTTCAGGGTGACTTACAAATGCCGCTTCAACAACTGCAGTGCTAAGGTTCTTTCCGTCGAAGATCTGTTGCAACACTACAAAACAAAGCACAACGGCCGTGTGTTCACTTTGACAAACACAAACAACCGCATTATACTACCGATCAGTTTCAAGGAAACCTGTAAGAAGTTAATTTTTGCTCATTTTCTAATTAGCAGTCAGTATTGTGATACCCCGAATCGCCTAAATTTTTTAATAATATTATAACTTTCAGTGCAACATCGACTCTGCGCTATTCTGAAGGTGAAGAAATATCACTTTGTTTATGCTTGTGAAAGGAAGGATGATAACCTCTTTATTTGGATCTGGACTCTGGATCATGAGCCAATGGCCATGGGGAGAAAGACCAAGGTTTGGTATAATCTTACTTTGAAGCAAGTTCGAAAGATCTCGACCGAGGAAAACGTGGAAGAACTACGAGTGTACGAGGGACGCTGCCTATTTCACGCTGTTAATCCAGAGGATATTACTTGCAAAGGTGCATGGCTGGTGGATGCGTACAAGTGCAATGTTAACACTTTCAAAAACTTGTTTGTTCAGAAAACTGCTGATGGAGATGGCGAGTGGGCTGTGTTGGTCACAGTTCGTTTAGAAGATGATAACAAAAAATAATATTTATACTGTGTGTTCAAATAATAGGAAGTGATTCAATATCCGCTCTTTTGCTGTTTTAGTTATTGCAATTAAGATATACTTCTACTAGTTATGTAAAAAATGACCATTGACGAAAGTTGTATATTATTATTTTAATTTATAAGGACAACTTATTTATCAGCATTAACATAATAACTTAATAACTAACTTTCGAATGTAGTATTATTTAATAACTTGTCTATGAAATATGCCAGGTGTGGTCATAGTTTTTAAGTTTTAATGAATACACCTTGTAGTTATGGTTGTTTTCCCTAATTGACCGTCATTTTGTAAGACTACGAGTATTATATAGACTGTATGAAATTTTTAAAAAGTGTACGACAAGTTATGTTTACGTATTTTTAGTGTCAGTGTCAAATTAACATCAATTTTAATCTTTTGTTAAAAATTTAAATTAATTTAATTAAAATCATTTCAACCTTTTTATTGATTGTAAATTACAATTTGTAATTATTTTAAGTAGTAATAAATTTGTAACCTTACACAATAATAATTAATTAAAGTGTGTACAATTTGTGATCTATTCATTCCCTTGTGAGTTACCCAAGCCTCACGGTAACGTTAATATCACCTTGAAATGCATATTTTGTATCAGCGAAAATGAGAGCAACTGTTGTGCCATGATGACTGTTTACCACTTATTTTCGTATTCTGCAATTGTATTTTTATGTGTTCACATACCCTCCCAGTTTACTACGGTCGAGACTAGCAATCCCCGGAAGAGAGAGGTCCGCCTCGAGCAAGCCCATTCGGAGGAAAATAATCCCGAGGTACCCTTAAAAATCAGTTGGATCCCATTGAAACACTTGGACACCAAAATAGTCGATCCATCTGGATATGTCAGTATTAACGGAGGGGATGCCCAGTTTTTATACGTGGCACGAGCAAATTACCACGACGGGGTGATTCCCGGCCAATGGAATCCTGTTACAGAGACAATGTTAATTGGCAACACGGAAAAGGAGGAGATTGGGGTATTTCTGGAAAAAGGGAGTTTACTTCACATGCCAAAAGGGACTACCACTTGGGTGAGGACACGCAAGGATCAGAAATTTTACAATGTAGTTGTCGGTGGTCAAATGCCAGGGACTAAAGTGCTGCTCTATATTTGCCGGGCAATACAACACGGTAATGATTTAGTGCTGGGTTACAGGAAACAAGCTGGAGGAAAATGTGTGGTTTCTTACGGTAAGCAAAAAAGCAGATGAGAAATACTAATAGTAATATATCAGAATACCCCGAGAATGCAATTAAATTGTTTTTTAATTTGAATAGCTGGTGATCAGTACGAACATGATGAGTACGAATTACTTTGTATTACCGATTATGGCATGGTGTCCGGGGCGTTTCTGTAGGAAAGAATGAAAATAAGGGATTCTACCTTTCTATCTATTGAATAGCTGGTGATCAGTACGAACATGATGAGTACGAATTACTTTGTATTACCGATTATGGCATGGTGTCCGGGGCGTTTCTGTAGGAAAGAATGAAAATAAGAACGCTATTCTACCGTTCTATCTAATAGCTGTATGGTTTTAATCATTTGTTTATTTTTGAAACATTTCCCTAATTCAACTCTGAAGTAATTTATTTTTCAATTGACATCCAAAAAATATCAATTTAAGTAAACTGAACTGCTGTATTTTTATTGCATTGTAAAAACCAATTAACTATACAGGAAAAAGGCTTTAGTACGCATTTAAGCATACGTGCCTTTTACAATGAAATAAATCCTTAAAGACCAAACATTACAAAAGCTGTGGTATTAAAACGATTAAAGCTCTGTATTTTTTATGATGTAGGGAGCATATTTGGAACACTATGGAATGGAATTAGCATTAAGTGAATGTCTTTGTCTTGTGTGTTGTTCTACTTAAAATAAGATACTTTGTCCATATGTTTTTCCTTTTTGTAGTTATTTCTAACCACCTTCATTAAAAATAAAAAAATTGTCTTTTTAAGTTAATTACAAAGTGCATACAATCTACAAAATGCTAGCATGGCAGCTCTAGATGTACACAAAATATGATATGGTACCTATAATAAAGGCATGCTATGAGTGCTGTCAGAGACTCACGTACTAATATACAATGAATCTTACTTGAAAGAGCATTTTTCTGATAAGATCTCAAATATACAGAGAAATTGTACCACATTTTCCACTTTTCACGTCCGTGAATCCACTTTGTTAATTTGCTTTCGCGATTGTTTTACTCCTTACTTATTTTAATACATCCCACTCTCTGTACAATTTTTTATGCCATAACGTAAGTTAGGAATGTTTGTTACAGTAGCGGCAAAAATATGCTCCAACTTAAAACGCATACTTCTAGTGCATTTTTTAATCTAAAAGTACTTTGGAAAGGTTCAGTATACAATATACTGTATATTCAGTGAAGTTTGATGTTTGTCCTTTAAGTACATAGATAGGCTCAAAATTTTATGGATTTTATGGAGCTAAATAAGTAGACGGACATAAAGGAATAAAAAGTATTGTAAAATAGTTGGAGTAATTTTTAAGTTCGATACTAATAATTTTTATGGAAAAACCTGTTTAAATAATTTGTAATGCATCACAAAACGCATGAGGGACGATTTATGCACTTAAATGTTTTTTTGTATTGGCCAATCCGTGCTAATCTGAGGGGCAATTCATGCAATTTTGAGGGCCGGTTTAAATTTTCCCATAAAAAACAGTGAATTTTGATATAAATATGAAAATTATAAATTCTATCTAAAACACGGGATTATTAGTGGAAATGAAAGTAAACATGTTAGATCTTATAAGTCCAGCTTTCAATTTTATTCTAAAATCTTCGTCTTCTAAATTCTAAAAATCCATAAAATACAACCAAATTCAATACTAGCTGAAATTATTCCGCGACGTAATAAAAATTCATTCGTAGTTCCATCGACTGGCTGGCTACCAGAAGATTTTATAGGTTTAGTTAAATCTACTCCACAAGTCGATCAAATCCAATTCAGTCCTGTAGGCGAGTGTCAAAAATGCGTTCATTAAAATACAACATTCCTTCCCCTCAGGGTGTAGGTCGGGGCTACCATAAACTCGCCACGTACACCAGAGTATGTGTAACCACCTGTGCAAATGTCATTTTACCACCTGCGTAAATACGCTTTAAGGTTGACGTTCAAGGTCTCTTTTTACAAGCTGAACGGCCTAGAAAATGCGACAATAAAGCAAACATGTCGACAACAAAAATGTTTTGGTTTGACTGCATTTATTCCATTAAATTTACTTTGAGGAAATTATTTTTACCAGTTGTCCAACTTCAAACATGCCACATGTGGTTCTCTTTATCTTCCATGACACTATGACCAACTCAATAAAATCAACCAAAATTGATGGTTATGATATTGGTTAATTATAGCTGAATGCATCTTTGGAATAGGAATCACAGTGATCAGTTCAAGGTGAACCAAAAACCACCGTAGCCTCTTTCTGATTAACGACTGGTAAATTCCAGCAACCACAGCATACAGAAGTGACCATGAGTCCGCGGTTCGGTTTAATTCTTCGTAACATCATTGGCCAACAACAAAGTAGGTTTTTAACGGCAACTCCAAAAATGTCGGTTAAGGGGGCATACCATTGCGTTGGTATAATATACAGTCAGAAATTTCTGACACTATTCGCGGGGTCCCTGGTGGTGATGCTGTTAATTAAGACGATTCATCATGAACACTACATCCGAGACGTGACCAAGAATTTAGAGTATGCTCGGCAAATATACGGTGTTAAGAATTGGGAGGAAGATAAATTTTCCAGGCTGATGCTCAAGTTTCCAGAGGCCCGGGTTCGGTTCGATAACAAACGAATGGTACGTCATTGTCATTTTAAAGATAGCTATGTCGGCCGAAAAGTGGTTAACAAATTTAAAAATTAAATTAATTTTAACATTTTCCATGAAACCTTCCAGGTTCAAATTTACGATCACGTTCGAATCGGGCAAGACTGGAATAACTTACGAGAAGAATATGACATTTGTTTATCCACACAAACTTCAATCGAGCGGATGTATTGGGTGACTCAAGTCGTCGAACATTGGACAGCCCCTTTAAGTCTGGCCGTTTTTCTGGTTGATCAGACAGAGTGGTGGATCTTTAACATGTTTTCGAACTACCTGGAAAGGTGTTATCCTGCGTACAAAAGTCTCGTATCTGTTCACATTGTTCTGCCGGATAACGCGACCACCCACGCATTTTCCTCGCCCTGGGAAGAAGAAGAGAAGATGGCAAAATTGCTGAAGGAGTCCATGGAAAAGTCGTGTGGAACGTTTGCAGAGACGAAAGATTATTTACAGAATCTACTGGTCGAATTTGAAATACCCGCCGTTTGGGAGAAAGATAAGCTGGCTACAAAAATCGTTTATCCCCAAAACCACCTGAGAAATGTGGCAAGGAAGGTAGGCAGAAGAATCCAAAATAATTGTCATTAAACGGGAACATTTTTAGTTATGATGAGTTGATTGAATTTGAAATGTGAAAGACTTGTCCCACTGCCTGGACGTATTCTGTTGATGTCGATATTATTCCAAGGGACGGATTGGCCGATATGCTGCAGCAGTTCATTAGCTCCTTAACAGAGCCCTGTGAAAAGTATAACACAATTTTCAATTATTTTTTCTCTATATAAAATTCAAATAACAACCCTAACGCAGGCTGCCTGTAACAAACAATATGAAGTCAACGAGTAAATATCTGTATACGTTTAGGTGTGCGTATGTGGTGCCCACTTTTGAATTAGAAGACATCTACCCTTTCCCTCGCAGCAAAATGGAGATATCACACCGTTTCAAGAACAAAACAGCGAAACAAGTGAACGCCGACTTTCAGAGATCTCAAGAAGCCACTAATTACACACGGTATAGTACTTGCTTACAAATACTTGCCATTTTTATTTTATATTTTAAAATCGATAGCGCTATAGAATTTTATCTCTGTTGAAATTGTAGGTGGACGTCAACATATCTCGACGAGAATATGACCCAAGTTTCCCACCATATTGCGGTAAACAAAACTCTATATTATGAACCGTACTACATCAGTACTGACGACATTCCCGCTTTTGATGAGCGATTTTTGGGGTATGGATTGACCAGAAGCTCCCAGGTAACTGGACACTTGGATCGCCTGGCAGTTCTTTAGTATTTTATAATTGGTCTAATTCTTCTTTACAAGCTAACAAAACTAAAGGTATTTTTTTTCTTGACAGTTTTGGGAGTCCAAGCTGGCTGGTTGGAATTTTACAGTGTTAACTCCCGTGTTTGCCATTCATTGGGGTTTACACAAAAGCAGCTTTGAGAACGGAAAGTTAAACAAGGAAAAGGCTTCTTTGGCGGAGAAAGTGCGGGAGCAACAGACAAGTCATAATAGAGGGGTTTTCTTAAAAATCGTGAAAGAGGTAAAATGTCACAATATGATGAAATAAAATAAATCAAAACAATTTTTTTAAATTGGATTGAATTTACTGTATTAAAAAATATTTACCGTAGATGGAGTTGAAGAGAAAGACTGGAATGTATTAACGCCCAACGAGACATTGTTGACTGACAAGTAAATTAAAAGGAATCCAATAGATTACTGTGGGTGTCTAACGATTTTGTAAATAGAATATCCATTCTACTTTTAAAGAATTTTTTATAACAATACCCAATATTAAAAAATGTACATTGTATTGTACGTCCATTTTTCAT
>JAHZNB010001875.1:0-12758 GCA_027744295.1 Callyntrura guangdongensis
GTACGGAAGATATACTTGTGTATTAAAACTGTTTTAGGAGCACCTTTTTTTAGAAAACAGAATGGGCTAAACGATAAATTTCCCAGGCATTGCTCGATGTGTCCTGGTATACTAAATTGAACAGTCTAAAGAATTATGAAGATGAGAAGTTAATTTATTAATTTTTCTCAGTGATATTTTGCCGTTTTTGTAGCTTTCTTCCTAAGAAGTATTTTTAATACTGATAATTTACCTTTTTCGTAATCAATTTTAAACGTGCAAGCACTATTGGGAAAAATGGGAACGGAGTTATTATGACATTAATTTTTTATACAATTAAGCTAAAATATATAAGGAAAGAATATCATTACGAATTCACAGACAAACAACATGGAGCACCGGCGGAGAAAAAAAGAGAGAGTTGATTATGCCCAATATTTTTATCACACTCATCATCATAATCATAAACTATTCATGAAAGAGTTGGTGGTTGGCTAGTTAGTAGTTTCTTCTGTCGTGCGCTGCACCGCCACCACCACCACCACTCAAACTGGGAAGAACAACAACAAATTCAAGATATTTTCACTTGAGCCGCTTCTGACTTGGCTTTTACGGCAATTTAAGCAAGCTAGCTTATAAAATACTCATATACGTCGGAATACACCATTTTGTTAGGGCATAATACGCAAAAACCTACTTACACGTTACACACAACAACGTACTACTTCTGGTTATCATTGACAAGAAAAACCAAAGGAAAAATCTACTTGAATTTTTACGTAACAATCTTACAGCAAAAAAGTATAATATACTTATATATTACAATGATGATACGGCACGTATAATGTAATGCGTGCATTGGTGTACTAGGTAGTTTTATTTATATTATTTCAGACGAGAAACATTATTGTGAGGGAGGAAAGAGTGAAAAAACCATTATATAAATGCATGTGTTTTTAAGCCATTATTAAAATAGGGCTTAATTAAAATAGAGTGTGCAGGCATCGTTCTACTCTGCTCTCTGCATCCTATGCTCTCACCATTTTTTCTGTGTGCATGCATATGAAGAAGATGATGATGTTGTGGTTGTTTTTTAGAATGGAACATTATTTGAACATCATATCAACATAATAATACGCATATATCAAAAAGAGCATATTTTTAAAAGAAAAATTGTTCTATAAAACCCGTAAACACAACATAATATGTACATGAATATGCATTACATTTTTCTATATTATATGAAATATGTATAATATGCAATATGACAACTCACTACACTGGCTTTTACAGGGCATATTTAGACGGACCTATGCATATACACCACAACAGTCAGTTCTTTATCACCCATTGTAGTAACAGGGAAAAAATGCTATGAATATTTCCAACCATTTTTTTAAAACAAGACACTTCTACTTAAGCTAACTATCTCACTGCATCGGTTTTTTCTTGATCCTTTTCCTCTCAGTGTATGGTACTCACTTTTGGGTGAGCATGGTAGTTTAAACGTCTTTGAACGTATGAAAGTACAATATTATATACAGGTCTACACACTTGGAGAATAGTTATTTTCTCCCTGGCGAGTTTGTTTCCCACTAATTTCCCAACAGTTAGAGAACAATTTACTAGTACATGTTGGTAAATGATGGCTGTTCAAGATAGATTTATCGCTGTGGCCAGCTACTCTGATAAATGCCGTTACGGCTATATTCTAATACTAGTTACTTGGGTTTTAAGCCTTGCATAATATTGTGATCGTGGCATGTACATGAGTCATACATGTGCGTAGGTTTTTAATAGGGGTAGGGGTATATCATCAGATGGAAGTCAAACAACGACTGTTTATAACGGTGCCTGATGAAAATTTACGTGGTTAAAGAAATTAAGTATGTAAGTGCATTCTTTAATCCAATATGAGTATATGTATATCCAATTCTCTACTTCCATCCAACCGTTTGATGTTTACATATATATACGCAATATATGTTTTACTACTTTCTAATGCTGTTGTACTATTTCTCTATTAATCCGATTGTTGCTATTATGAAATGAATTAATCGGAAGTTAAAGCAAATTGATACCGGAGACGATAAATGTGGTTTTCTGTCACGTTTTTTTTATCATTTTAGGTGTCGTTCAATATATACGACAGGGGCTGCTTGAAACTTTGTTGTAAGTGAAAGCGGAATTTCAAAAGAGAGGTATTCATACGATGGCATTTTTACTCTCATTGTGATTAAAGCATTTGAAAAATATTTAAGTAAAGCTGTACGTTTGGCTAGCGATAAAGTAGATTCGGCTTAGTACCGATAATAACGACGACAAAAGGCATAAAACGAGAGAAAAAGGGTCCTGTGAAAACGCAATGAATTGTGAGAAACTGCAATGATTTCTTCGAAACATTATCATCTCCTAATAAAATTCCTGTGATAGGTAGTCAGTTTCACTTCTTTTTTCCGGCATTACTTCTTTTTTTTTCTCTTTCTCTTTTCTGGTGTAATATAAAATGATAACTCAGACAAACGTATACCTACACACATGGCGCTACTCTATCTTTTTCCTATTTCTTTCCTTTTCTTTTCTTTAAAAATCTCTGGAAAACCATATATATTGCAATCATTTTTTCGGTACACCTATCGCCTTTCTCTTCACGGGATGATGTGACGATGATGATATTTTTTTGGAGAAAGAAAAAATACAAGCCTCTCACTCTAGCAGCTAACAGCTTTGTATAACTGTTCACAAAAGAGCAATATTATAAAGGAATGCCACAACTATGCACCCGCTACCGATGTACTGGGTAGCACAGAAAAAGAGAGTCTTTGCAAGAACGAAGAAGGTAGCAACAGTTATAATATTACATTGTGTAGTTGTATCAGCAGTTGTAAAAAAGGACTATTTTTTCTGAAGCTTGGAAAAATATGAATTTATCAGTACGGAAAAATGGAATTTTATCAACATAAATTTTCTTTTTTCCTTGGCTTTTATTGCTCATTTTAATGGAAAGCATATTTCACTCCTGTCAGGAGAACTTCCTTCTCTGAGTGTTTTCTTTTTATGCATAGATGAAACTGTCGTCGTCCTCCTCAGCACTCCTCTTCGTCTTTTCCCTTATTTTTCCTTCTTACTCATCTCAACGCTCAGCCCTCTCTGTGCACAGAGAGATACATGCCTGCAACCGAGTATTATTATTATTATAACTTTTCATGTGCATTCAAAGGGTATTGTCATATTATAATAACAATTTATACGTACATGCATATGTGCATATGCTATACCTAAACACATTTTTGTACCTACATATGTGTGTGATTGCTGATGTACCCTTTATCCTGCATTTCATTCCTTCATAATATTCTTTTATATACCTCAGGAAGAAGTTTCATCTCCTTCTAACTAAACTCCTTTGTCGGCTCTGTTTTTTACAACATGGGACAATCTTACGGATATCTACATAACTCTGCTTACCTTGTCTTATGCAAGCCTTTATTAGAAAAAACGACAGCGGTTGAAACATATTCACATGTCTATCTTCTGATGATGACAATGATGATGATAGGACTGTTGGTGTGTGTGTGTACCCCATGCTCTTTTTTTACTTTTGTTAATATCTCTTCAAGGCAAATACATAGGCGCATGTAATATATTTACACGTCGTGTTACGTGCAATTTTTCTTCCACATTAGGCATTAGGGTATTTGGCATATCACATTGCCCACATACAAATACAACCTGTATCTTCTTCTTATATCCATGTATCCTTTGCCTGGGCAAGTATATACACTGTACATGTCAAAATTCTCTTTTAGTAGTAGTACGTTACTTTCTAAATGTTCTCTATAACGTGGAGCACGAGAAAAGAAGGAACTGCTGAAGGAAGACTTGTTGTACCACACTTTATCTGCTATTGTGAATCTTTTCTCCTGGTTTGGGGTGGAAAAATCGGAAATGGATCGAAATCGAATTGAATGAAATGAAAGAAAATGAATTGAATCGGGAATCCCACCAACAATAATTTAAATATACGATGTACATACATATGTCCATTTAAATATCGTTTGTGTACATTAGGTGGATGAATGGCTGAGTACACGGAACATGTATGCATGAACAAATACATTTACGAAATTTCAAATTCAAATAGCTATATTATATATCTTGTGCTTTGTACATTCGTTTATTTTAAATTTTGCAGTTTTTTTCCCAGTTTCCCCTTCATACAGTGTTCATACTTGCTTACATTTTATCTCTTATCCTACCTCTACCCCACCAGCTGTATATTTGGTTATTCAATGGGTGCTAGGCTAGAGGTAAAGACAGAATGCTTGTATGCATTGGTTATGGATATGGATTCAATTCATGCACAACGTGGAAAGCAGGAAATGATATCACTTGCGATATCAGTCTATCTTGTAATGCACGTATCTTGTCAGTCCAAAAATATTCATTATGTTCTCACAATTTTTCAACCACAGTAACTGCACTCTGTCACCATTTCTCCTTCTGATTCTGCATTTTTTCCTGGAAGATTTACAAGAAGCCTGGCTAAACAGAAAGATTATCCATGGGAAAACTGAGAATTTACTGAGGGAATGGTAGATTCGTGTAAGTTTTGTTTGTATTTTATACTTTTATGAACACAGCATTTTATACCTACGTATAAAATGTAAGGGTTATCTCAGCATGCTTGTTTGTAGTGTACAAGAACAGCCGTTCATATACATACACTACATACATATAAAGTAGATACAGAAGGACCAACTTGCTCCACACATACAGAGAACAAAAAGAAAGCATAATTTTATGAATGTGTGAGAAACCGAGCACCAGGGAATTGTGTGCCTTACCCTTTACATTTATGATTTTTTATGGGAAAATTATGGTTTTGCCAATGCCACTTGGAAATATTAATAATGTTTCAGCATCTCTCAGCCAGTTAGGTAATACATGTATGCATTTTCATAGTGTAGTAGTTGAAGGAGGGAGAAAGGAAAATTGGGATTGCCATCGTCTCCATCTTTTGCTTGATCTGTGTTATTGTTGAAGTACTTTCATCATGATGATCTTTGCCCTCTGTATCGTCGGTATACAGCATGGTCCATGGCGCTTCCATATATACCCTTGTGTTTTCTACCATAAATACGAGAATTGGAAATTGATTCAAATTCAAAGTACATCAGACATATACATAGCTATATATGTATTGAATATTTTTGTGTCTATTCACTCAGTCCCATATTTTTTTAGATCTTTTGTATACGAGTGGATGTCAGAGAGAAGCATAAATTTATTGTTTACAATAGTGGTATCGACAAGCGAGAAGAAACGGCATGTGTGTGTTCACGTTCACTAGGTTTTTGTCGTTCATAGTAGTAGTTGAACTTTGCATAAAAATTGACACTTGACCTTTTCTCAGGGATCGTGACATCTGCTCCTATATGGATGGCTTTATTATGATCCCTTACAATTTCGTCTTTCTACTGCTTTGTACGTAAATAGGTATGTGGATGTTTATGTTTTAGTTATAAACTATAATTTAAATGTACGGTATTCAAGAATGGAAAGCGTTATAATTTATATTATTTTTGCTTTCTGCAAATTCAAAATGATGGATACACGGTGGTTTATTAACGTTTGTGATGACTTTTTATGACTTTTGACGCTTTTGAAGTAATGCCATTGTTTCTCAAATCTAGGGATCGCAAAAATAGGTATTTTTTGGATCAATATGAATCTAATATCATCACGCGGTCAGGAACGTTTAAGGGTTCGTATACATTAGAAAATACATCCGATATACTGTCAACTGGGTAGAGTTTTGTAAAACGTTGAACGTGGCAATAAATTCCTTTCTTGGAAATAATGACCAACTTTACTATATAAAATTACTTCTTACAGTCTTTACACCACAAAAATATTAAAATAATTCCTCATTTGTCATTATTTTGTATTTTTCCGTCCCCTTATTTGAAATTGCCAGTGTTTTTAACAAATTACCATATATCAGATAATAATGGAGCCAAATGGTCATTTTCCATTTATCATTTTTGTTTGTTTTCTAGATCAGTTCTGACTAGCCAGTTGTGCGAAAAGTAACAAAGGACAGGGTATTGGCAGTAAGAGTCGGAAGGCAACTTCAATTTATTCTTACCTATGTTGTTTTTTGTATAGCATATGATGGTTCAAAAGTTATATTCCTACGTAATGTTTCTCTCGAGCCGTTGGGTATACGGTATACCCACATGTACATATGTGTAAGTTTTCAAACTCGTGTTCTCCATAAATAAAATACATTGTTCTGCTCACGAGGCTGATGGACCACCTGTTATCCCAAAATTTCATTACTTTACTACTGCACTCGTTGAAGTTTGAAGGTGAGGAAAGGAAAGATAAGAAGCTAATGCTCTGTGCATTATTTGCACCTGCTGTTACCTCCAAGTTTTAACTTTACTGCAACAACATCTTGCTCATCCTATCGTCCTCATGTATTTCAAATAGGTATCGGGTAGTTATCCTTTATCCATTAGAGAGTCGAGACATAAGTTTGAAGGCAGAAAGAGTGTGTCACTTTAAGTTGATATTATGCCTGGCGCTTTTTACCACACTAATGTAGTTTTAAACTAATCAAAAATAGTAACATCCCAACAATGTAAGAATAAAATCTCAATAATCAATACTACTTCTTCGTCATTTTCAACGTACAAAATTCTTCAACCCTCGACTTCAGTATGCACATGGTCCCACTTTAGTTTTGCGTTGCTTGTTTTAACGTTATATGGCATGTCGCGGCGTGGCCATTTTCATATGCTCATTTTAATGCCCGAAACTTTATCAAGTAAAAATTATCCTTTTCATGTGACTACGCATACATGGCTACTTTTACTATCGGAGCCAGATGCACAGCAATTTTTCGTTCTTTTTGAAAATCAGTTGGAGTGTGTGCTTCTGCTGTTACTCACCTGTTGTACCTCTTGTTCAAGCAATTCTTCCTACCCCATCTCCACAAACCACACTATTTGAAAGTCGGCACTCGGCAACACCACGAATATAATATAACTCCCTAACATACTTTTCTACTTGTGCAGGCGCTTATAGTGCTCGGGTACGTGCTTAATATTTCGGGTATCATCAATTTAGGTAAGGTATGTTGCTCATATAGTTATAGTGATGGTCCCTTTGATATCATCTCTTACTTTTTGTAGTTATTGCTGCCGCTACCACGATTAATCAGTCGCCCAAAACTTGATCAAGCACAAGAATAATAGAGAAAAACGAAGGGAAAATGGTTATATTAATACTTCTTTTGACGATTAAAAGTTACTCCTCTGCCTGTTGTCTCCTTTTAAAGCTACAAAGCTAAAACTCGATGTGAAAGAGTATATCCTGATTTTATTTTTAGTTTATTACGTTGTTCATTTGGTTAGAAGATTGAAACACTTGCACACCAGCGTGTACCAGCATCACCGCGTGCCTAAACTCAACCTTGGTTGTCTTGCCTTTGCTTCTATACGTGATAGCAAAAAAACTTGCCATAAAGAAACCGCTTGGTTTGAAGGGCACGAGCCTTTTTACTTTAAAGGGTCAGGTTTTCCTTTCTTCCTTATATGCCCAGATTCTCATGCATGAACCATCAACAAGTAAGAAATTTTCTGATAGAAATGTACCCCCTTGTAATAATAAAATATATCGAAAGAAGTAATACAACGCCGCTGGCAACACATGGCGCCTTCCAGACCGGGGGGTGTGGAACACAAGAGCCGATCGTTTCTGAAGATCAAGAAAAGGTTCTACTTGAATTGTTCTGTGAGGATGAATGTTCATGATGATGAGGACGATGACGACGATGATGATGGCTCATGTTCATCTATTCTCATTTAACATTGTTTTCAAAGGACTTGTTCCCTCATTTATTTCATTTCGATCGTTCATCTTCTTCAACCCCTTATTCAACAACACCACTCACGCATCTTATAACAGTCATCCACGAAACCAATGCATTGTTTTTTGGTTTTGTCAAGGTTCTCTCGTTTCTAACCAGAATTCAGACAAGGAAATAGTGTACTGCCAGCAACCAAACAAGCTATTTTTACTGGACTACCTTGCTCCACAACACTCTACAGTTTTTTCCTTTCCTTTTTTCAGTTTCACTTGTCCAGCTAATGATAGGGATTACAATGGAGTTCAATCACAACTTTTTTGAATTGCGTGTATGAAACAAGATATTATATAGACAGTCTTCGTGTTTTAAAAGGCAACTCGTCGTTTGTTTCATTGTTCAATTCTCCCTTCGTCTTTTTACTCTATCCCTTATATGCAGTCATTTTCTTAGAGTCCTTATTATTTTTTATATACCGCTGAAACGTATAAGTATAACATTAAGCTTCGTGGCTATATAGAGATGCATTACATTTTTTCAAAAACAGAGCATTTTCCCTTATAAGTATGGCGTTGTCTAGACTGGAAAATTGGAACGTTATGTCTGTTTGCTGTATGCCGTATATATAAATACGAATATATATAATAAAGAGTGACTTTCCAAATGTTGGGAAAGAAAGAATAAATACAAAATCAAAAATATCAGAACACCATACGACTATTTTCTATCGTTTTCATCCCAAGGATAAAAACCTTGTACAGGCTTGTGTGCTTTGTATTTACTGGAGGGCAATGGCAAAAACATTGATACATTTTGAAGCACTCCTCTAGTGTTTCAGCCTTGAAGGCAAGCCCACATGTTGCACTTTTTTCAACTTTTTTGGTGGATGGTACTGGCAGCATTCTCATTTCTGTAAAGAAGAAAAGGACACTGGTCAAGTGCATTTCAGGTATTGCATCCACCACAAGCATCTCAGATAGATGTAGGTACGTAGACTGTAGACATCATCTTGTCACGAAAACGAACACGAAAAATGTAACCATTTCTGTAGGAAGGAAAAGAGAGTGGAGTGAACTCGGAGAGAAGAAGAAGAAGAGAAAAAGTCGTAACATTTGGTGTCTCCTCATAATAATAATAAGCGTCTTTTCAATTTTTTCAAAACTAACTGTTGCTCCCCTTTTCTTGTCCAGTCAACTCGACAAAACTCAACCCTTTCATCATAATATAACTGGTTGCAGTTTTGTTGATCTTCTCATTTCTCAAAACAACTCGTTCAAGTTTGCAACAAAAACAACACGCACCACCGTCAAAACACAAACCCCCAAAAAAGCCTGTAACATCTGTCAAATGCTATTCGTAACCTTTTCAGTTTGTACTTGTGCATAGAGATACCTATTCAGAAACGCCAACAAAATGGCAAGTGTTTATCACATTTTACTGTGTTGAGTTCAACATTGTGTTACATTGTGTAAAGCGTGCATTTTCGTTGGTATAAACCAGTTAAAAACTTTGTGTATAGTTTCTTATGTGTTTTCACATTTTCCCAACGAATGTTTTGGAGAAACAATTTTTTTCAAAATAGTTACGTTTTTTTTTGTTTTGTTCAATCGGTTCAATTGACAACAAATGCTACCTTAAAACTGAGTGAAAATACTATACGGATCGCGTTCTAAAAGTGAGTGTAAAACTGACAATTTTAGTTTTGGTATGGCATGTTTAATTGTACTTTTATAATACAATATTATT
The DNA here is from genome assembly GCA_027744295.1 of Callyntrura guangdongensis. NCBI lineage: Eukaryota > Metazoa > Arthropoda > Collembola > Entomobryomorpha > Paronellidae > Callyntrura > Callyntrura guangdongensis. The sequence goes on from JAHZNB010001875.1 coordinate 9,602, forward strand.
GCATTAATATCGTACAATTACATTAAAACGGACAAACGGCTTTCCTGTCAATTCCAAATAATATGTGGAGCAATTGTGATAAAAGTTACCATTATGACTAACCCTGGTTTCACTATATGATATAGTCTATATCCATGTTCGTGCATATACAAAACGTGGTGCTCAGTATTTGGGGATATATATATAGGTGCCGATAGCTAACATGTATGCCGGTTTTACTTTGATTTGGAATGCTGAGGGGTAAGTGCAAAACTTGCACAAAATGCGCCAATTAACCCAATCGTTTATACGTTTGCATGACCGGTAACAGTAGAACATGGAGAACGATCTGTACTGTTGTTTTGTTTCAAAGTATTTTCTTAGCTTGTTGTTATTGGCTTAGACAGTACATATTGACTTCATTGATGAAGTAATAATTTTAATAACATGTATTGTTGTTCTTAAGTATGGCCACCACTAATCGTAAGTTACATTGAGTCGACACTCCACTCCAGAATACTTACGATGAGATAGATGATGTGTAATACGAGGTATACTTGATACAGTGTAGCATATGTACAGCGCAACCCGCCACACTCACGCAGAAAAATCATGCGTTTAGGACGAGAACTAGTTTCACATATGAGTTATAATTGGTATTAAGTGTTATTTAAGCAACAAATTCTAATTCTGCTTCAGTTCTCCTATCATCAGTTATTGTCTAAATACTACGACAAGATTAAAGCGGATTACAAACAAGCAAGTGCAAAGAGCAGATGTTAAATAGGAACCAGGAAGATGAGTTTAGCAAATTTGAAAGGATTTTGTCTTACTAATGCAAATACAAACCGTCAGAGTTAGACTCTTCTTGCATGCGGCTTGTTTAAAAATGTTGAAAAATAAGAAACAGGAATCGCTCGATTTCGTGCTGACAACCGAACATGTTTTTGTACTGAGCTTTTTAATTGATAATATGATAAGTCCTCGTTTTTCAGGGATTGTAATAACTCGTATCTCTATTTACCAACATTTTTACATAAAAAATTGTGTTTACGTTATGATCCAAACCGAAAAACGAGACACGCTTTCTGATGATCGACAAGTACCCACTACCACTATAGAAGCTTGTGTGCATGTCTGTTTATGACTTCTTTCTTTTAATTCTTTTTATCCCAAATTATTAGATTAAGTTGACGATGAAACAAAAATCTGAAAACACATATATAAAATTTATCTGAAGAGAAGCCATGATCAATTTGCCTGGCAAATTGAAATTTGTTCGTATTTTACATTTGATCATGTATTTATGAATTGAGTCTGATTATCTTGTGGGTAGGGTAGATGAGTACAGGCAGTACACTGGATTAAAATAAAAATAAAAGAGTACACAAAATTGGTAAAACGCAAGCTCTTATGGTTGAGTTTGAAGCTCATTAACGTGTACTTAAACTCAGATGTAACAAAGGCACTTACTGATATACATATACACTTATGTGCATCTATGCATTTGAACATATTATTATTATTTGCTGATGAGATAACGGTGGCGCTGATGACTACGGGACTGGGACGACGTGCCGGATTACGAGTAATTGTATTTGATATATTTCGCCATGATTTGATCACATAAGCGTATAAAATTAATATGGTGTGTATTTCTCTTTGATGTCGCTATTGCTCGTTGCTCCTAGAACGTAGCATGAAAACGAACTGAGATATTATAATGATTATTTCAGTGAAACTGGCAAAAATGAGACGTGACTTATTTTTTAAGACAACAAGACAGCAATAATGTATGTATTAATAACAAAGGCAAAACAAAACAATGTGTTTATAGTTTTTACTAGTTTTTTTTTCTTCTCAAAACGTTGTTTTGATGTAGTGTATACATAAGCTTGAAGTTTTTATTGTTCACGAGCTAATCAAAATCTTTTGGTACGCTGATTGTGAGCTTACTTTTATGTATTCAAGACTCTTCAAGTTAAATCTTGTGACGCATAACGAGTTTTAAAAATGAGAGTAAAAGTTTTTTTGTGGTATAATATATAACGTTGCAGGAACTGTTTATCAACTAAATTAGGTATTAGAAACCTATTTTTCATTGAGTTTAGAAACTCAAATATATAACCGTTACCAGTACTATACATTCATAACATAAGCAGGTAACCGTTGAAAATTGAAAAATAAAGTATTCATACGTTTTTACGTACGCAGTACTAGTTTAGCAGAGCACTTGGTTTTTGCTGTAAAGCTTGTAAATATTGTGACTGCCAAAACCGAAATTCGTACTTTACTTTGAATGAACAACTTGTCCTTTGATCTCCGGGTGGTGGGTGCTTCTAACTAACATACTGTTAAAATGCTGTATATATTTATATACCCTGCAAATCCGTATCAATTTGGTTACATAAATCCGAAATTCATCTAGTTAATTTCAAAATGTATATTTGAAATAATATGTTCATCTTTTGTAATCATTGTCTTTCCATAAGTTTGATCCAACTATAAAGGCAAAATCGTAATACATATTTTATATTGTCGTGCAGTATAGTTTTCCCTGCTGTTAATTGTACACGTCAAGTTTACTGCTAATACGTATGATACCTGTAAAACTGATTCAAAAAATACTTTTTACATGCCTATCTCCGCATAGACTATATCATATTATTATTATGCACACTCATTTGAGCTACCGTTTATAGCTTGCAATTTTTGTGCACCGCCGCGTCTACTCCTGATTCATGTACAAACTTTTATTTCACTTGGCATTCCTTCTCCTGGTAGCATAATAATCTTCTCTCTGACTGACTGACTATTCTTGGTTGTTAGATGGTAATGGCTCATGAAAAAACTGGCCCATTTTGAAGTGAATGACATTAGAAATTATTCTTCCCTTTGTGGACTTCCGTATTAATAGCAAACTTTCATGTTGTGTAACCATGCATAAAATTAAAGCAGTTTTTACCTTCCATCCAACGTTTTTTGTCTCTCCTTGCACCACTCATACATACAACTCATTCACTTCTCTTTTCCCATTTTGTCTCAGTCCAATTTTCATCATCATCAGAGGGAAGAGAGATGTTTTTATAGTTGATTATCTAGGCATACAAATGTATATGTGCCTAGAAAACTTAACTTTGTATTTTCATGTGCTCCCTGTATGTACTAACCCTCAAAC
>JAHZNB010001876.1:0-11882 GCA_027744295.1 Callyntrura guangdongensis
CCCAATTATTATTGCAAATATAATGTTCGAGAATGCGCAGAGCAGTATCATATATTTTTCCATCGGGACAGACATGGCTGTTTTAAGTAATGAAAAAACGTTGACATACATATTATCATGTCCATTATCACTTATCAGTAATAACAGCATAATGACTTGGTATAAAATGCAAGAATTTTAAATTAAGGTTTATTCGAAACAGTAAATTCAAAAAATTGTTGGTAGCATTCCAGCATAAATATAATAAATCAAAATAATAAATTCTTCTGCGCCGTACCGCTATCATTATTACCTTGTTTAAATGGTATAAGAAAAAATAACAAGTATAACAAATTAACGAAACAGTAAAGTAATATAATTCGTAATTATTAATTATGCAAAAAAGTATAAATATGCATTAAAGAAACGTAACCTTTCCTAGCAATTAATGTAATGCGGCGGCAACGTCAATAATTAATTAACGCTTTACATGCCTACATGCATTTATTTAACAAACATTTTTTTTGAATTTACATGACCTCGTTTTGGTTTTACCAATGCCACGTTGACCACTATTTGGAAGGCGTCCTTCTTCAAATTTCTTGAAATAGTTTAATAAAAACACTATTTCCGCCCGAAAACATTTTTTTTTGAATTTACATGACCTCGTTTTGGTTTTACCAATGCCACGTTGACCACTATTTGGAAGGCGTCCTTCTTCAAATTTCTTGAAATAGTTTAATAAAAACACTATTTCCGCCTGGTTTATCCAAGTCCCAAAATGAAAAAGAAGTGTTAACGAATGAACAAGAAAATTAGTGCCATTTTATCACTTTGGTCGCAATACTCTCAACTTTTTGTGAGAATGCAGTGTATATTAGTAGTAGCAGGATATGGGAACAGCAAGAAATAACTGTTATATTTTAAACATTATAAAAGCTTTCCCTCAACTATTTCAAATATTTCCTTTGTTGAATTCCATTTCACATGACAAGAAAATAACTTGCAACAAAGTTTAACGTGAATTATTATGTATGTTTGGTACGTGACGTGGTAAACATCATTTTTAATTAAAGAATTAAATCCCCATCTTTTCCTGCCTAGCCCTGTATAACGTTAAATTCTTAGGAATTCGTAGAAATAATAGAATTATAGTACTTTTATGATGTGCAAGTCAAAATAAATTGATGTAGCTTTTGTGTAAGACAATGCAACCCTCCTCATGCAGATGAAGAGCCTAGCCCTGTATAACGTTAAATTCTTAGGAATTCGTATAAATAATAGAATTATAGTACTTTTATGATGTGCAAGTCAAAATAAATTGATGTAGCTTTTGTGTAAGACAATGCAACCCTCATGCACATGAAGCAAATACGTTAATTTTTGAACAGACCCCAAAATGGCCATTCTATATTGTGAGATGAATTTTGACCACAAATGAAAGGTTTGCATTTATGTAAGTTACCCGTCGATTTTATTTTCAGTTTCTGGAAGCCTTTCGTGCAGTTTTAAAGAGTTAATACTACTAGTTTAATACTAGTTAAATAGATAAATAGCACAGAACAGTGTCTGGTAGCTTAAGCTACCAGCAAAAATGTATATGTCGCAGTGTTCTGTGGGTAGATCGAGATAGCATTTAGTGTCTCATTCCTTCGTCCGTCCTTCGCCAGTTTTTCTCAAACGAATTGTGAAATATTCAATTTCTGTATCATCAATAAACCTTAAAGCCATGGAGCTCCCTGTAATGACCTCGAAGCTGGACCTTCACGCTCGAGTCCAAAATTTTATTTACCTGAAAAGTCCAAGATGTTCTCTGCTACGCCACGAGCAGTCCTTGCCAACAGGGGGTGGATTAAGCATGTTCGTATAAATTATATGATCTTTCAATTCTTACCAGCATAAGGAGCTTAAATTTTGCAAATAGGTACATCTTAGAGACTTGCAAAGGTACACGTCCTTTCGGTGATACTCTATGTACCAACGAGTGGAAAGTTTAAGCACTTTTCCATACATGTAACGCGTTTATTGAACCGGACTTTTAGTATATTGACAACTCATCCTACCCAGGCCCTTGGTTGTCTTTTACATACATAAACGATGTAACGATCCTTCACGACAGCGTGTTAGTAGTTTATTTAGTTTGAGGTGACAAACAAACAATCACATGTATATACATGCCAATTAGAGTAAATGGTGGACACCTAATAATTAAAGGTAATTTTATATTATTTCACTAAAACATGACAATGTTTAAGATAAATCGATATTGTTTTCACGTAATTTTACTTGGCCTACAGTACCTTGGAATCAGAGTAAAACATTTACAAAATTTAGCAACAAATCCCTTTTCTATACAGTAAAACACGATGTCTAATCTTATTGACAAAGTCAAAGTCACATGTTTAATGTGCATATAGTTAAGAGCATATCGTGGCATATAATTAAAGGTAATTTTATATTATTTCACTAAAACATGACAATGTTTAAGATAAATCGATTTCACGTAATTTTACTTGGCCTACTGTACCTTGGGATCAGAGTAAAACATTTACAAAATTTAGCAACAAAGCCCTTTTCTATACAGTAAAACACGATGTCTAATCTTATTGACAAAGTCAAAGTCACATGTTTAATGTGCATATAGTTAAGAGCATATCGTGGCAGTTGTTTTAAAGATTGAAAGTGGTTACTTCGATTTCTACGTAGTTCAGCGGGACTCGTATGAACTTACAGGTAAATAGTAATACATTAACATTACATCCTATTCCTATACATTCCAATACCCCTGTTGACAAACTTGACAATGTAATGTGCTAATATCAATACAAAGGTAAACGTAATTAGAAGAATCTTAACTCTCTTCACATGACATCACAACATAAAGCTTTTACAGAACAATTATTTACAATATTTAATGGAAACTTTTAATCAAACTTAATTTCATGTTCAAATATTGGAGGTTTTTACTTGGTTGAAATATATTTCTTTCCTCCCAAAGAGTTTTCTCTCCTTCAGTAAATAACGAGTATTTAATCTCTGCTTAGCTATTATTTTTATAACCTGTCATTGGGAATTTTTTTACTATAGGTATTAAAGGGAAAACCTAAATAACTTACTATGTAAAGTGTAAGTTGAATGTCATGTATGTAGATACGATTGTCATATAGGTAGTTTGCCAACTAAGTGAAATCATGACGTAAAAACAAGACTGGTTTAGTCCGACAACTTAAATAGACCTTCCTTTGGCATGCGGATAATGTCATTATAACCATATTTAATGAATACATAAAATAATATTTGGTGGTACTGGAGAGAATGGTATGAATTAACTTTTATAATTTGCGATTACTTGTTTTTTTGTTTTACCGTCATAAAAATAGTCGTTAAACCAATGATTAGGTATGTACCGGTCAATACTTACAAGTTACTTGAGCAGCAGTGAGTTAATGAGTTTAATAATGCAGGGACAAAAACAAAAAATCGCAAATTTTATAGCAGTTTCGGAATAATTACGGCTCTCTTAACTTGTACAACGAGCCCTTAAGAGTATTAATACTGTTGTGTAGTCTAAATTTAAGACTACTCCGGTTATCATCCTTATTGTAATGAAAACCATTCTCAAATTTACTTTGAAATAAAGAACGTTTCATAACGGTCGTTTCAGGTGTCACGTCATTTTTCACAGCCAATAAAGACGCTTCTTTGGCAGCTATCACATCCATCTCAAGTTTGTTAACTTCTTCCTTAATTTGAAACATAAGATAATTTAGTTCTTCCTTAGAGATGGCAGCCTTATCAGAATTCACACAAACTCGTAGATTGTCTCCGTATCTGATTGTCACCAATCCAATACCTAAATATTACAAAAAATGCTTTCAGTATTTTATTTGGCAAACAATATACTTGAACTGAATTCAAATTGCAAACACCGATTACCGCAGATAGTCAGCATAGGAGGCCACCCTCCTATGTCCAAAACTTCATTCCCCCACAAATTGACTCTTTCCCGAGCCACGGGAATATTACTCAAGACCAATGGAAAGCCCATGACCCTCATGCAGGCATCCGAGAACCAAATTGGAGTTCTTCCAAAAAGACTTGGAACATATTGGTTAAGGAACACATGAGGATCCCACATAACCTTATTCATCCTCTCACTCGTTGCTTCTAGCCTATTCAAACTTATTTTGTCAGAAACATCGATTTTCGTGTGGAAAATCGAGTGACGGTTTTTCAACTTTAAATCTGGATAAGGGAAAATACCAGCTACCATTCCAATAGTGATTTCATCTTGTTGTTCGTTGTAATCCAAGATTTCATCCGATTTTGGCGGATATTTCTCATTCAACTTACGAATGGCTCCACCCAAAACCGACATTATAATTGTTGGCATGCTTGCGCCACTGTTGTCCTTGATGTTCTTTAATTGATCAATGGGAATGGGTTTTGACCAGGCATAATAGGTCTGCCCGGATAGTTTCGGCGCACGAAATCTATTTCGAATTACTTGTGACGCCGGGGCGTAAAGCCCACTAAGCACAACCCAGCCAAAGAGAAGTAAACAATTGAACTTGTAGAGAGCTCTTTTCCAGAGAGCAATTTTTTGTGGCGCCATTGGGTCCACAACGTATGGATACTGACCCTTACCTTCGTACTGTGTATCAGCGATCATTAGCAAATTTGAGCCTCCATCCATGTACGCATGATGGATCCTGAACACTCTTGCGCTTCTCACTTTTTCGTCATCCTTGTCGTATTTAAATCTTGGTATGATTATGTCTTCCCACTGAGGCCGGATATCACTTAGCTCCAAACTCAAAACTGGCAGCACGTGGTTCATCAACTCTTCCTCAGTTATAACTCTATCTTCCGACCCTTCGAAATACTTCACATGGTTTCTTATGTCGAAGTTCTTGTCGTATTTTTGAATGTTGAATCCAAAGTCTACCGTAAATATTTGAAGGAGTTTTTTATATTGAGGACGATTTAGTACTCGTTCCAGGTAATTTTTTCGGTGCCTCTCCAAATCAATGGGATCGTCATTTACTGCTAAGTACAGAATTTGGCGTTTGCCATTTGTCGTTTTAAACAGCCACACACCATCACCTCCTTCCTCCAAAACGGTTGTGTTGGGACCGTATTTCCTTCTCAGCCGAAAGTTGACTATAGTTCTGAGAATTTCGTTCGAAATGTACAAAAACGTAAAGGTGGGAATCACCAAACATACTCCCGCGATGGTCGACCACACAACCCGGAATATAAACCAGGGAATGGACTCCTCAGAAGATGTCGTATGCTTCATTATGACGGCTGGATTTTGGACACAGGATAGAACTCACAAGCACAATGTATGCAAATATGTGACGTGCAACTAGTATTGTTACAGAAAACAGAATATTATTGCTTCGGGTTAAAAACAGTTAACTCATGACAAGCTCAACAATATTTTTTTGATCCAACAAAAAATATTTTGAGACACAAAAATGCACTAAATTCCGTTTCGTATTACGATCATAACTTTTTCCCTACAAGAACTTGTACGAGTTTTGCCATTCGGGTTCCCTCCAAGATATTTCCATGCTTGCCACTTGACTTTCAGGTGTCCATATACATCGAATGTAGCAACCTCTAAAAATCTCTATATATATTCACAAATGACACCATTCTACAGTCATGTACCAACAATCAATGTATGTAAGGATAACAGCGTACTAATTGCGAAGTGTATTATTGTTATTACTAACTAATACTAACCAGTACGTTTTAATATACAAGTGATACCATCAAAGGAACGGCATCTTCAGTCATATAATTATGAAGAGCTCATAATTTTGTTACAGTTATAGGCATCGCATTCAAAGATTTCAGAGAGATGAGACAAGTGCATCAGGTTGGTTTCACACAGGTGCATTATTGACAGTCTCTTAATCGACCGGTCCACACTTCAGTCACTGTAACAAAACAAAAAAACACATCCAAATTATAATAAAAAACAAACGACTGCCTTTTTCTTCTGCTGGTATAACCTTGACTTGTTTTACGTAACATATTTTTGCAGCAACGAGAACGACTATGTGTGCTATATTGTTATGTTGTGTATGACTTTTTATCTATACGCAGCAATTCACTCCTCAGTGGATCAATGGCGAAGACGCCAAATTGGCTTGGCATGCAACTTTGTCTGCAGTCGGTCAAATAAAGCCTTGTTTTGTTCGTTGATCTTGGAATTCACATTTTTGTTGCAATACAATTAAAAAGTGATAAGTCCACAACAATGTTACAGATTATAAAATCAAAAATAAAAGTGCAAGGCAGCGTAAAATAGAATAAATACAAAATACATTTGCACACCAAAAATCAGCACTGCACTGGTATTTGTTTTCAATTTGGTTAGTACATATAACAAGAAAATACACCTGCCACTTTTGCAAAAATCAGCCGTTTATAAGCGTCCTAATTGGGCAACTTTCCAGCACGTATAACATAACGTATAGAAATGTTCACGAGCAACTGATTTGTAATTCAAATTTTTGTTAAATTCCATGACTTTTACACGTACATTATGACTATGACAGTAATGGAGATTACACTTGAGTGAAAATAAAAACAATGTATTGGTAATGATTTTTGCAACTTTTGGAGAATTTTCTACTTCTACCTTCTTTGTCGTAGAGGTCTTGAAAGTTTCAACGAAGAAATTGGATATACTTGTGCAGTTTTTTTCTTTGGACCTAGTCTAATTTTCTGCACGTAACATGCGGTACAGGTTATTTGGCTCCTGGCCATATTTTGTGACACCACAAAATTGCTGGAATTTGCCCTTGGAAATATTTTTCACTACTACTACACATCAGAGACTTCAATGATTCACATTTCATATACATGTAAGATATAAAATAATGTTTCGTAGTGTAGCTAGATAGAGGTAAAACGCACAACAAAAAGTCACGGGTACTAGCACCACAAAAATTGTGGTTGATAACGATAGCAAGCTGGACAAAACTTAAATTCGTCTTCCTTATTACTTGACATGGCGCACTATATTTTCTACTGACTAAAATGTTTCCGAAATTACAGGTAATGCTTACAAAGCCTACGTGTTGTGAATGTGATTGTATGTCAAGGTACAAATAGTATTGATGCTAATGCTATAATGCTAGCAGATTTTTTTGCGAAATTGAGAACATGATAAACACAAATGCAAAAAAAACTCGTTTCGTTGATCTGCTCCGTCTCCGTCATCAGTCATTAGCCCCTAGTCAGGAGTCAGGACTGAAATGATTTGGTCCGATAGATTCTCGTTTTCTATAAGGTACCACTAGAATACTAGAAACGATATAAGTCCAATACCACACAATTTACCAGTTGATTAAATTTCAGCAGCTTCAAATGTTTCAACTGCCTGTGCACGTTCACGTTCACGCAAATACATTGCGCCGAATGTACTATGAGTTACGACTACCATTTGATGATTTGAAAGACTGTTGACTCTAAAGTTCTAAATTAACTGTGCTTATGAAATTGATTTTTGCTTTATCAATTTCCAAAATGTTACAATTTAAATGGTACTAATAACCTTTTCGGTTCCAACTTGCAATGAAGTGACCAAAGTGACCTTTTGTTGTCAGATGTAGGAACTTTTGAGTTGATGAAGCTCACAGTTGTACAAGCAGAATGTCTTTAATGGCAGCAAGATAATATTAGTGTAATTCACTTCTGAACTGCCAAAAGTTTAAGTTGATAATTCTGAGCAACAACATTGGTGATGGCTCGTGACTTTGGATTCTGTTGTTTGTTCCGAGATACAAATGTACATATGTTGAGAAAGTGTCCTTGAAATCCACGATTACGTACTAAAGGAACTGGTTATATTTTAGTTCTATAGATGCAACCCACTACACAAATCTGCCAAATTCTGTAGAAGCTGCACAACGCAGCACATGCGGTCAAATCTAATCAGCAAAAATCTTGCTCACTATTTGCACACATCAGTTCCCTTTTCATGTCTAGGTCAAACTGCTATCAAGTACCCATTCTGTTAACATTTTTGTGGTAGCTCAGCTCACTTGATAAATATATTTTACTAAACGACAGAATTACAAGATATGGCTGATCCCCGCTATTATTAATATGCAACGAAATAAAGGAACGTACACCAAACTATAATGCAAGTGCCTGGTTCATTAGTACATTGGCTCCGTGTGTAAGAGTGCACACCTTCTTCAACCATGCATTGCCTTATTGCCTAATTCTTTTGACACAAGCGTGTACAGTTTACGTACAGATAATCATCTCATGATCACCATATTATGATTTTTCATCATTTCACTCAAGCCGGTAACAGACTACAGTGAGTTTACTTCGTTGCTGTGAAGCACAAATCCAAGTTCTTACTTATAAATGACACTTTCCAAGACGCATCGGCATACCATGTAATTTATTAAACTGTCTATTCTTTCATAGTAGCTTGTAGGCGTCTGGTTTTGCATTTTGTATCACTGCTACTGTTGTGTACATACATAAATACAATTTTAGTAAGCCATTATTGGAGAACAGCTTGAAAAGTGCTTAAACGATGTAGTAAGACGTTATTTATTTATAATAGTCTTTAATCGTCATGTTCAATCTGTAGGAATATATATTTGTAAACATTAAATTGAGTATCTAGTATTAATGGCAGTCTCTAAGTCGTATTGTATGGCTAACTAATGTAATGTATTGCGTAACAAAAAATGTTGCCAAATCACTATTACTTTTGTAAATCAAGTGTTCATTGTATTAGGGTTACAGGATGCTTTTAACCATCATTCGCAAAAAGTCGAGTTAATGCACATGAAAAAAAAACTGTATGCAAAATGCGAAGGTTCCAATCCAATGTGCTAAGAATATTAATATGTGCATAGTTTATATAAATTATGTGAATAAAGCTGGATTGCAATTACAAACAATATCAATGTAAGCCACTTAAAAGTTAAAACGGACGATTGAATTTATTTTAAAATTGAAGTGTGCCGGACCCAAGCTAATTCTTGAGTTGACTGGTATACTAATGGAGTTATGGAATGGAATAGAATATATTATGTGGAATTCAGAGATCATTTCGTAAATGTTATGCAGACAAACAAATATTCTGACATCATGGGGGACATTTTTTCTATACAATGACAGTGTTTCAATGATTGTCATTTCCTTATAAACGTAGGTAAAAGTTATGGAATGGAATAGAATATATTATGTGGAAATCAGGGATCATTTCGTAAATGTTATGCAGACAAACAAATATTCTGACATCATGGGGGACATTTTTTCTATACAATGACAGTGTTTCAATGATTGTCATTTCCTTATAAACGTAGGTAGACAGTACACAGTAGTGCACAGTATCTTTACACCTAATACGTTATACAAGTAACACAATTAATGCAAGTGCAACGTCACTGATGTCAAGAGGACATTGACATTTCTAGTGTAACGATACATAGGTATACCTATTCAAACTTGGTTCCCCTTTGATGAACTTGCAACGATCCTCAAAGACAAAGTCACATATTTTGCGTTCCCTTTATGTGCATTTTTGGACGTCTCGAGCAAATTTTTCATTTTGGCTTCAACGTGGGAGCTTCAACATATTATCTTTGATTAGATGTGAATAAAATAAGTGCAAAACTGATTTCAGTGAAGTGTAAAACAATTATGCATGCACTATCAACAACACCACTATAAGTTATAAGTAATAACAATGCAGATAGTAGTTTTATTTTTAATTTAGTGAGTTTGTAATTGTAGAAGTTGGGATGAACAGAAGATATTGTTAAGAGCGTTTTATCAAAATCAGTGCTGTAATTGTAAAGCCATGCTGCAAATTATATACATAGGTACCTTCTTCGATGATAATTTTGGGAGTTAAGATAATGAAGTAAACCATTTTTTTTGTTCTGCTCCAGTGCAAACAATTATGGTTACAAGCAAGCTTACAAGGCAAGGTACACATTATCCCGATATGTATTTCACATCTTATTTACTTACAAGATAAAATGTAAGACTATAAGCGAGGAATATTTCAAAAATGGGTTGCTGTTGTAGTTGTATGAAAAATGCGTGTTTGATTTTATGTATCGTCGTGCGTAATCTTGAATGTAGATCCAAACCAGTAACGATTACTGCACATGACTGTCTAGGTCTGCTTATCGACAGTAAAAATAATATTCGAATACCTTTAGGACATTTTGTAGTAAAACAACAATAATAGATTAAATAGGAAAAAATCCTGTGCAGTAACGGGTGTAATAGCTTGTGGAGGAATGTAGAACTGCAGGTAGCGGGCGGCGACTTCCTTGGACCATTTGACAACATATTTACCTTTTACTTAGGCGATGAAAAAAGTTTTTTATGTGTTTACAAGGATGGTGTTGTATTTGTGTTTTACACTTTCGTTTGAAATGGAGTTCACGAAGTCCACAAGCCGACTTGCCGTTGTTTTCCTTGCAATTCATGGCGCGATGCCTTTACACAGCATGCATTTTTGTATACACTTAGAATTCATTGAACACAAACATGTCCTAAATAACTTGGTCAGTATGTACGTGACACTAACACTGTACGAATTATCATTACCACAATGTAATGTGCAAGCCGCAAGCATAATATTATGTGCAATACTGTTACATCAAAATATAAATTATTATGACAGCAAAAGTCTGTATAGATGATGATCTGGCTCTTTTATCTTCACATATAAAGAAATGAAAGGGACAGCCAAGGAAGGAAGTAATCATGAAAGGAGATTCACCTTTTGCATTATTTGGTTCATTCCACTATATAGGTCTTGGGAGTGGAAGTGACATTGTGCTCAATACTAGCTAATTTGACCCTTTACTTGTTCAAGTAATCTTTTTGGAGTTGCTGTAAAATGGTGTATATTCGGAAGGAGTAGGAATGCATGCATCCACATTTTTGACAATAAGATAAAATGCACATCTCCGATAGTACTACTAACTAGCGAAACACCTATATTCATTTGAAGTAAACATGCATTTATAATAATTTTGAGGACTGGTTTTTGTGCAGATTTCACATGAAACTTTTTTTACTTCGTTGATTCTTTTACGCTTAAAGAACTTGTACAACAGTATAAACATTTCTGTGTTGTATGTTGTGGTTAATGATGCTGATGATGGGCTTCTTAAATATGACCTTCAATCGGATAAAAAGTGTAAAATAGCGTCATTTTATGATCTTGATACATCTCACTGTGTTGCGCAATATGTATAGAACCTAGTACCTTCATTTCAACGATTTTCATTGTTTTGCTTTACGCTAATGAAAAATAAGATGATTTGGTATTTTATGACTCACATTCAAAAACAATACATCAAAATACGATACAGTAGAAACTATATGCACCTTGTGCATGTGAAATTCGTAGGATACGACGAACACAACAAACACTAAAAAACACTAAACACTAAAATCCTTCCACCTGTGCAGATAAATATCTAGAAAAGGGAACAGGCAGTAATTTACTCTATGAATAAACTTATTTTTAAAGGTTTTCCTCTAGCTACAACTTTTAATAGTATATTTTATTTGTTGTGTTCGGTTTTTTCTCAACACAATCATGGTGACGTAGGATATATTGTGATTGTCTGTCTGAATACCGTTTTTATGCCAGCTTGACAGTTTTCGTGTCTAGTGTTACATAGGTTTGCTTCATAGTCTAACGATGGACCACTAAAAATCACACAGACTAAGGGAGACAAATAATGTTAGATCTGTCATAAATTGACAATATTCATGCATTCGATTTTTTCTTTTCTTGCCGTCACGGTACATATCCATATGCGTAGAATAGGTTTTTTCTACAACTACTAACGTTCCATGAAAATGATAGAGAGACGCTATAG
>JAHZNB010001877.1:0-10016 GCA_027744295.1 Callyntrura guangdongensis
ATTCTGCAAAGGGGTCATGCAAGTCCCTGACTTTCGGTATTCCTCATATTCGGTTCGGTACATCATTAAAGTAACGGCATCAAAAGACTCACTTAATATTCTTGTTAGCAATTCGTGTACACAAAATGCAGTGTTTCTTACGACCATGAGGTGCATATAACCCCTAGCCTTTATTTTTAGCTGCCAATTTTTTTTTTTAAATCGGAAATGCTTCAAAATTTTTCTCGCAAATTTTTCAAAAGACACTTTCGTGTCACTTGGTTCACCACCGCTAGGCTTGAAGAAAATATGACCGTTAACGTGTCCATTAATGATGTTCCCGATAACATTAAAGCAAATTATGTAAATTTAATTTAACGTAATACATGCATCAATGTATGTTTACTTGGTACGTATTGAATGGTAGTTTTTCAAAGAATCCATATTATGGCCCGCACTAGCACTATGTACCCCGGGGAATTATGTATTGTTTATGTAAACGACACCCTCACCCGCAAGATAGACCTGGGGTCCAGTTTAGTTACACTTAGTGATATATCATATCACTCATATTAATCGTTTCAAACGTAGGAATGAATCCACGGAATAACCGCCAACAAGTATCATTAGGTTGAGAATTGTCATTAGGTGCTCGATGCATAAAACTTTGTAACGTTACAATCGGTTTGCCTAGGTTACCTAAAACCTCTCATCAGCAATACGTGGAGTAGTAGAATAATTGCAATAATATTTTTTGCTTTTCATATTGTCATATTAACAAACAGTATATTATAATGTACTCTTATTGTAAAAAAAAATTGCTATTTGAGATTGAGATTGACTTTATTTACTGAAATAATCAGAACGTGTGACATAGTATCAACATATTTGTTGGGTAACATTCACTCTTGAAAAAGTTTAACCGATAGTTAACGAAAGCTTGAGTTTTTAAATAAAATTTCCACCCTTATGGCCTTAAAATTAATGTCACTAAACTTTTATGCATTATGCACAAAATATTGTATGTATGAATATTTATGGTATACTTGAATGTACAACTGGCGAGGGAAGATACATTTTTAGATCTTAATATTTGCATTTTTTACAATTAAAAAAGTTACATATGAATTGTCTAAAACTCGGAATGAGTAAAAAGTAATGTAGATTGCGTAGCCGGTTATGAATCAAGAGAAACTTAAGTTCGGTTTATTCATTCTGAATAGCTGTACATGCATAGTGAAGGAGATTTTGATTGCACAAATTAATTATCACATAATCAAAGAGTTTGACGTGAAAACGGATAACAGAGAACAGATTTAATGTGAATATAAACCTGTTCGATGGGCTGTAGGCTAAACAGAACAGAAACAGCAGTAGGTTCGTAAAACCTCGCATTCACCAGTTTGATAAAATCTTCCATTCGTCAATGAAATTACAAAAAAAAAAGAATTTTATAGCCACATCCCCATTGCCGTTTTCTCACGATAGTCATCATCTGATCATTTCATCAGTTACCACCACCAGACTGCTTGGCTCTTCTATGTTACGTCCATAAGCAATGGAAATTTACAACTGCTATCGGCGACGGCAGTGTCTCGCGTGCTTATGGCGTGGTAAAATGTATGACTGCACTCATTTATTGGCAACACAAGATGAAGATTGTTTAACTTAAAAGAGGGGTCGTCGTCATTCGATATTTGTAGCCGCATAGCAGGGTGGTAGGCGCGTTGCGTATACACGATCAGTTAGTGGGATCATGCATATCGTCAGTCGTCAAGCATGCTCACGTTTGCTGATACTGAAGTTGTTCACAAATTTTATGCGCAAAACTTCGCTGCAAGCAATGACGAATTTTCCTGGCTCAAATTCAATTACACAGAAAACTAGGCTACGCTAAAAATCTGAATCCGGAAAGCCTATATGCCTATCACAACAACGAATTCGGGAAGCAAACACGAACTGACGGAGTGCTATCATGTATATTATGTAAGCGTACATAATACATGCTGAGAAAGACTAATAACATAAATTTGTCAGTGTGCACAAAAACACAACACACACGGTTGAATTTACGCGAGACGAAACAAAGTACATATTGTTTACCTACTTATTTGTTTCTATAATTTTGTTAATGATAGCTGTTTTATTTTTGTGCTAAAGCAGAGTGGACAAATAAAAATAAATAGCCATTGTTTAAAATCTTTTCAAGAACATGGACCCCATTTTTAACGACTTCCCCTGACATTTAGACAAAAGTAGAGAAAGGTGAAATCTACCTGCATAGTTCAGAAAGGGCGTATAAACTTTTTACGTTTGAAATGTTGAAATTAGATGAGGATCTTGGTTTACATTCAAATTAAATTTTTAAAAATCAAGCGTTTCATACGCCATTTATAGACTATGGACCATACCTTATTTATTACTTTCACTAATGAGTAGTGGTAAAAACTTTCTGGGAAGAACCAACTAGGACGAAAAGGACATGAAAAACTTTAAAAAGTTTAGTTCATCGTCAGTATTAAGAATTAAGTGTTGTTGGGATCCATTGACACTTCACAGCTGAAATTAACTCCAAGTATCACATTTATGTTTCATAACATTTCTCTTGAATAAAGTCTGGGGAAGTTGATTATAATAAGATATTACCTGTATAGTAGATAAATAAGCTTTAATTCATGAGTTTGAGTTGATAATTTTGGGTGCACGTGTCATGTATTTGCGATAGCATAAACTTAAAATATTTATTTTAATTTATAATTTTGATGCTGAGAGCTTTTATTTATTATTATATGTTACAAGAAAAAGGCAATTTTTATTATTTTTCATGAATAATAACTATTGGCCTGCCAAAATTATAGCTGTCCTAATGGCGTGTCAATAGCTCATGATCTGGGCTGCACTGTGAGCAGGAAAGCCAGATCGTACTTATATGTGGTGTTTTCTTGTACAGAACCATTTATTGAGAATTCCGAAGTAAATCATATTGATTTTTCTTTCCAACATATTTTAAGGTACATTTATTGAAAAGAGAAGAGTTGAAAAAGTTTTGTTGTACTGGTAAATTGGTTTATAAATAGGTATGCTATTTGTTCAACTTTAGCTACCTATCCAAATTACATAGTATCGTAGTTTCACTTTTGCCAAAAGAAATTATTATCATCACAACAATCACCGACCACCGATGACTTTTATTATTTGATAATATTTGCATATTCTTGATGAAAGTGATTAACTGGCAACGAGGCAAAAGCGTAATATAGCGTGATTGTACACATAGTTTATAACATAGCAAAGTCTGCAGATCAGCGTTGATTATTCGTGTCGGGTTCGGGTTACCTATCGTCACAGTCAGTATCAACAATATCAACCGTGTACGTTCGATCAACTGTTTAAAAAAATGCAACTACACACACAACAAACAATAAAGTATAGCATGGCCATAGTTTTTGCTCTTTGATTATCTATTAGTCTAATGGCTATCTATTCCGTCTAGATCATTTGACAAAAAGGGTTTGCAGGTGTAGCCGTAACTGACATGCATGGCAAGTAGCTATTATTATATACTCGTTTTCGTAAAGCTGTTGGGTAAGTTTTTTACGCATGCTAAAATTTAATTACTAGTTGAGCAGTAACTTCGTATATGTATTGGCTCATTGATATTCGATTGGTTATCCATTTTAATGAGTTTTTTTATTTGCACCTGACCATCAAAGAATTGTTGTTTTCATTACTTTAAACATTTAAATATATAGAATATCATAGAATAGAATTTAGGGTCATTTATCTTCCCAAGATGATTTCTTTTTCAGATGTGTAGGCATGTTTTTGGACGAAATTAAATTTATCAAAACTGTTAAGATATAATATGATTAACTGTTTTGCTTAACAATTTGGTTCTTCTTCCCTTTGAGACTCCAGTTTGAAACGATAATACAATCCAGTTTGCAAGAAAGCAAAAATTATCTCAAATCTTTTCAAAACACAAAAACTGGGTGGACAACGGATGACAGAACCAGTTCGTTTTTTCAATTGGGTAATAGGTAGGCACTTGCGTAAATTACATTATGTATGATGGGTCTTAAAGTATTAAATAATTTCAGTCGAATTAGATCATCGATATTTTGAGATACTAAAATGCATTGAAGTAAGCTTATATTGAACTGTATATGATATTTTTAGTGCTGGATATTTGATATCTTACTAAACTAAATATATATGATATGAACAGTCGAGTCATTGATTTACCTCATGTACACCAACATCATATAATAATACAGTACATACATTAAACACCTAGTAAGCTGATGAACATTATTAACTACTGGAAAATATTCAGTAGTTTAATGAGATCGTCTTTATGTCTGTCTGTCTGTTAGCACGATAACTTTTGAGCGCAAACGAATTTTGAAATTCTGTTTTCGGTAATCGATAAAGGTATGGTCAATAGCTCTTATGAGTTCGAGGGTTTTGGGTCAACACCTTGGAGGTCAGCGGGGGGTCACAAATTGTGACTCAAGCGCAATTTATTTTCAAATGACAACCATCTATAGTTTTTTCAGTAGATGTACACATGGGTTACATCCTTCTCTTTCCATGCGTCAACATGATGTGAATTTAATGCGGCATTGTTCTCAATCCGTACCTGAAAGTGCTATTCCTAGCTGCGAGATAAAACCTTGAACAGTGAAATATCATTGATTTCCAATTTAAAATTTAGGTGCAAGAATATAAAGGTTTATGACTTTGAATAATCTTTCATAAAATTACTTACACAACACTTGCATTATTTAAAGCTGTTCATTAACTAATTTATAACGGGTTAAAGGGCCATCCATCGAGTTTAGAAATTCTTAATTCAACTAGTATTTAATTATTGGTTGAGATTTAAGTTATGAGGCAACCAATAGTTGATCTTTGACCAGAAAACTTAACTTACAGGGCTTATATTCAAACTTTTGGGACAAGTTAACCCACACGTTACCCCAGTCCTGGAGCAAGGGTTTGAATTAAAGCCGTAAGTTTGAATCCGATTTCCCAGAAACGTAAGCATGCTACCGAGATTGTTGTCAGGTGCTGTAAATACACTCGCCATGTGAATATATGCAACACAATTAGTTAAATAGTAAGTAGCACACCAGATGCCATGCACCCACTTCTCTGTTGCTTACTGACTATAGATTGGCGAAGAATATAATCATTCATAATATCTAGTTCTTACAAGATAAATATAGCTCAACATAAAAAAGTCTGACGACGGACTGGTACATATCTAGATCCTGTATAGTATGAAGCATTCCAGTGTCTCAAACTGTTATGTAACGGTGCATCTCTGAAAGAAAGGTTTGCAGTGTACTTGTAACAAAGGTCAATTACAACCACTATTGTCATACACTATGATTGATTGGTTGATTAACAGGGAACTCATGGGTAATCGTTTGCTGATGAAAGCCTTTAAATACGATCAACTGGTTTGGGATTAGATTATGGCGAAGACAATATTTGACATCTGGAGGTTACAGGAGTCATCTAATTCAATTAAAATTTGGTGTGCTTGTTTTGGTATCTAAGAAATACCTGTATACCGAGTATGAGCTTATTTGCTTGTGTTACAACTTTGACCCCCGCCCGCTTGCCCCTCGGGGTTTATAGGCTACCAAAATTCAAAACTCGTATTGGTTTTTGAAATGTCGTGCGTAGGACAGGATGGCCGGACGTCTAATATGAAATAAAGGAACGCTTATTTCACCAGTACATTATCGAATGCCAATTGCCAGTATGTGTGTGCAAGGAATTAAAATGCATATTATGTTATGTCCAGCAGACTAATTCATTCAGTAGTTAAATATTTATAGCTAGGTATATATATTGAGAGCTAACCATTCATGGTTACTGATGATAATAGTTTGTCTGTTTTCTTAAGGAGACTTGAATGTAGTAATACTTGTTGTGGTATCTGATGGATGATTTTGAAATTCGTTACTGATGAACAGAATTCACTTACAATTAGAAAAATTGTTATTTGTAAGTTGTGAACTTGTATATTCTCTTTCTTATCATCGTATTTAGAGCGTTTTTCTTGAATCCTCTTAATGAACACGAAAACTAAAGCCGACATAGGAAGGATCAAAAATAAGAAACAAGTTGCAAGTACGTTTGAAATCGAACGTGAACATGACATCAGAAAAAAATTAGGCAAGGATCCAGATTTCACGGCTGCTTACAAGTTTAAAAATCTACAGTATACTATTGGTATTAGTAATTTATAGGTACTAGTTATATTGAAGTAGCTGGCGATATACGTGTCCGGGTAGGCTAGATATTAGTTTGCTAGTATAGACATATTATGTGCTTGCAAGTCGTTGGTTTATTAACTACTGAAAGAGTTCAATGAGATCGTCTTCATGACTGTCGGTCTGTGTCTGTGTACCTACATAACTTTTGAACGCAAGCGAATTTTAAAATTCTGTTCATTTTCACCAACCGATAGATATGCTGAATAGCTCTTATGAGTTCGAAGATGGGGGTATTGGGGCCAGCCCCGTGGGGGTTCAGCGGGGGTCACAATTTTTTAAACTGAAAACCATTGCTGAAACTTACAATTAGTATACAGATACATAATGTATAGTTATGACGTTTTGGTAAGTTTGACCCAAAATGGTTCCCCTTTGACCCCCAAGGGAGCGTTAAGTTTCATCATCATCATCACATCACCATGTGTGGTTTATAGAAAATCTCATCACCTATTCGACTCTTTCAGTAGTTGCAAATTAGAGTTTACACTCTTCTCGTTATAATTGCAAAAAATTCTGAGGTATGACGTACGGATAAATTTTTCTGTTGCTACCCATATTACCGATGTTATAGACATTTTCAAGTAGACAGGCTGTAAGTCGATATAAAATAGAGTTGAGATACATATAGTCTAGTAGAAGTGTGTGATGTTAATGTTTTACAACAGATTGAAAGAAGGTTTTTGTTGACGCCACGCTGTCTGGTTTGGTTGGGACGAGGAGCAAAACATTTGCATATACAATTAATGCGTTGCACGAAATGTACATCACAGCCAGTGGGTATGTTGATACAACTATATAGTTGTTCCATATAAATATAAATGACTGACTGAATATATAACCTATGTGTTACATGCTCTTCGATCTACAAAAATGAGTTGACGTATAAAGGTATAGGTATAAATACATTATGTATGAAGCGTTTATGTAGGTTAGACTACGCCTCAAAAAATGATGTAGAAAATATTGGTTTCTTTTTTGTGTACTTTTGGGGTTCGGATCGTGCAAAATGGATACATTTTAGTACCTATTACCAACATTTTATTACATTGATTCATTCATATGACGTGCAAAATTACTTTCTTGCGCATTCTTCACTAGTAAAATGCAGTTAATTGAACTGGTCATTGCCCATTGATTGATATATTTTAAAATTTACATTTTGTAGAGGGTACGAGAAGGATTGAAGGCTGTTATGTCGTCTCGAACGTATATGCACGACGTACTAACACAGCTAAATTAGATGAAATAAGTTCTATCATCTGCAATAATTATAATTGAAGTATCAAAACTGTGGTCCATAATATAGAAGTGAACACAACAATGAGCCAATTATTAATGACATGTATTGCATGCAAATGCAGGAAGCAACACGATTTTTGGGCAAAGTAGGAAAATCTTTTAATTCCTTACGGATATAAACATTTGTTTACTTTTTTATAGGCTTAAAACGAAGTGTTAATTTATTGTATTAACGGAAAATAACTACATTTTTATCATAAATGCCATTTTTTGACAGCGGATGATTTATCCGTAATAACTTAGTAGTAAGTATCTTTCTTAATTTCCTGAAGAGCCATAAATCAGTGATTGACGCAATTTTAATAACCACCAAATAAAATTCCTCCTCTTCCTCTTCTTCGCAAACGAAAACGCCAATTCCCGTCCAATTCATTCAAAAAAGAGTATATATAGTGTGGTTAGTACATGGTATGGTCATTTGACCTTATTGTTATGAGTGATTCATTCAGGAGGGTTGCCGGTGGTGTTTCTTAGGAAGAAGTCATTGAATCTCAAGGATGTAGAGAGATTAACATCTATTACTAGACCTTCGACCTTCCGTAAACTCTTGATGTATAACGTCTTCGTTGGACTGGACAGAATAGCATTGAACAAAAGCTCACCTAGGCTTTGATGTATGTACGTAATGCATGATGTTATTCCTTTGCTCATATTAAATTATTTCAATCAGGTAGCTGAGGACTTCACTGCTGTACTTTTCCACGCTCACTCACTTATTTTTCGTTTTTTGACCAGGTGGGCGGTTCCGTCTGTAGTCTGCTGTCTGTTCACGTCGATGCTATGCTGATGAACTCTTTAGTAGGAAGGGAAAGTACGATGGGTATATTAATAAATGTAATTGTGAATGGATTGGTCACGTTGAGACCAGGTGGGCGGTTCCGTCTGTAGTCTGCTGTCTGTTCACGTCGATGCTATGCTGATGAACTCTTTAGTAGGAAGGGAAAGTACGATGGGTATATTAATAAATGTAATTGTAAATGGATTGGTCACGTTGTTGAAGCCGTTTGGTTCCTACATCCAACCCCGGAAAATGGTTGCGGAAATACTTAGTAGTTTAATTAAGAATAGGGAGTGCAGGGTGAGACTGGAAGCAGGAAGGTATATAACCAAGTAGTGCATTAGTTATATACTTTTTTACAATTTATAAACTGATTATAGATGGTTCCAGACCATTATTTCAAACGCTGCGCTAAATGATTTTTGTGCTTCCATTGGAACTAAAAAATACGTACACACTTAGCATTTGCACTTTTGTACGTTTGCATCCAATATTCCATGTTAAAATGTTTGCGTTTAACACCGTCCGAGTCTGCGAGGATAGGAAGATATCTGTAGTAGATTAGTAGATCGTTGCAAGTTTATTTAAACTGTGGTTTACTTAATTAAAATACAACTATTATGCATTGCATTACATAACCTTGATTGATTTACGTGCCATAGGCTGCTCTATTCCACTTGGACACTTGGAAAGGAAATTTAATTTTTTTAGATGGTCGTAACCCTCACAATACTTTAAGCACTCCTAGTAAGATAAGTTAAGACTTTTGAAATACTTTTGTCCCACTTTTCGTTTAATTAAATGTTTGAAATTTGAAAATGGAATAATATGGAAGAGTATGTCGTAATTGTTGTTTATAGTACACATACTTACATTCATGTCTATTAGATGGAGTAAGAATAGTGTGAATTATACAAAGCAAGAGCATATTTTTCATTTCATTTGTTTCAATAATTTGCATGTTAATTGTAGATAGGTAATTTTTAACTGAAGAGTGTCGAGTGCAAAATGAATATGAAAAATTGACATCGAGTTTATCCCATGTCTTTCCATTTTTTACGTAGCTGAATAATTTCAGCTAGTATTGGATTTGGTTGCTTTGTCCGTCTGTCCTGTAATATTATTTATATCCTTCGTTATATATCCTTATATGTCCTTATTTTTTCTCAGCTTACAGCAGCAGGTTTATTTTTGTGGTACATTGTTTTACGACAATTCACCAGCCAGAAGGACAAAAAGTGAAAATGAGTATTATTTCAATTATACAGATATGTGTAATTGTTTCTTAGTTTAGTTGCGATCAAAATTGATTGAAAACCCATAAATATTTTTTGTCGAAGAACCAGATTTTTTTCTAGCAAATGGCCGTGAAACATAAACGCGCTATTGGACTTTCGATGCATCTTGCACGGTAGCGAATTGTTATTTATTTATTCTATACCGTAGATTCAGTAACTATTTGTCTTTTGGTTTAATTGGTTTAAAAAATATATGCACACGATATGTCTAAGGAACAATTTGTATGCGCCATTGCCTATGTTTATTGATTCACTTGTAGTTCTTAAGAATTGAGTAAAAGAAGAAAAACTACCTGATAAGCATTTTAGCGCACTGCCCTCACGCCCAATGCAAGCCGACAGAAGTACAGGACCACGGTTACTTGCTTA
>JAHZNB010001878.1:0-10204 GCA_027744295.1 Callyntrura guangdongensis
ACTCTATTTCATTTCACTTTGCTAATAATATCCCATATCATAATTTCACCGTAATCCTACTTGATATTATAAAAGCCCATTTGCGATCCTACCTAAAGAATATAATTTCATTGGCATCATTTCTACAAACACCATAATTACTTGTGTATCACATTTACACATTCATAAATGTAACATCCGGTGTTTTGTATCAACCCTTCGATAACTTATACTTTTCAGTATAAGTAATCTTAGTATCAACCACGAAAAATCAACCGAAAGTTAGAATAATTATTATCAATTTTATTAAGTTTTGGTAATAAAGTTGATTGCATTTAATGTACAGATTATGCATAAAATTGGCATTAACAGATACTAAAGTATAAATTGGTACACGCAGGTGGAAAACGCTGTACACAACCCATTCTCCTGCACAAGCATGCACAATATTCCAAATGAGGGAATCAATACTGAATTAATTAGGCATCCAGACACCAGGCCAGAATCCAGGTGTATCCACCACCATTACCATTTTATACAATCTAAAATATTCATAAAATAGTATTGTATATATCTACCTGCTTAACAAACTATCAAAATTGTTTTATTGCACACAAAAAAAATATTGTCTGGAGTTGGCAAAATTTCTCATATCTATTTACCACGACGTGTACATATCATATACCTACCCTCAAATTATAGTCTAAATGAATCTGGAAACTGGATGAAATTCGCAGAAATACTGAAATACTCTTTTTCTCCTGGCAGGCTGCTATTATTATTAACAGCTTATTACCTATGTATGAGCCTAGACCCCTAGATAACCTATTATAGTCTTTATAAATTCTTGTTTCCACCAACCACACATGGACACACGCGCGCGTCAGCTTGAGGATAAATATGGCTGCTGTAATTTATTATATGACGGAGACCTCCCAATCTCTATTTCTCATTATTTTTTTACCTGCACTTAATATTCCAAACAGGTAATGCAAGCCCTAGCCAATCTAGCGTTTTACTTTTGTAATAATAATGATATAGTGTACATACCTTTATTATTCGCTGATGCTTACAAACTTTATAACCATTAGTAAAACAATGCAAACTACATGTTAGGCTGCGACGGACAAAAACATTTCTAAACGGCAACGGCAGTCAATTTCCAGACAGCATTTTTTTACGTGCTATCATGCAGAGACAATTTTTTTTCTGCAAAAAATATAATTTTGCATTCTTAATCCAAAATAATATCTTGAAATTTCTCATCTTCGGCACAGTATAGGTACATGAATGGGTGTCCTTATGTAGTCTCGACAAGCCTAGCAGCTTCCCTGTTTTCGTAATATATGTTTTTGTACCCACAAAAAAACAAGTTATGCAACCATTATTAAGCTTCTTCCCTGGCTACCCATTAATTTTGTATTTAGCATCTAGAGTAGTAGTGGTTGTAGTACTCGTACTAGTACAAGATTATATTAGTATTAAAGCATCAGACAGACAGGATAACACTTCCCACCAAGTAGTTTGTAAATACATGCGACACGTCAGCGAAAATAGGGATATTTTTTATAGACTACCTATTACCACAATATTAAAGTGGTACTATAGAATGTACTATTATTTTTATGGCGTAATAAAATTTCTGCACTCCAATTTCACAACTGCTGTCCACGCTGCGCTTTTCGAGAGCGTTGTTGTCGTCGTCGTCGCTCTTTACCATTTGCGGGTGTTATTCCAGAATAAAGTACTTCTGTTTTTGCCTAAATCACAATTTTATCATCCTGAAAAGTGAATATATTTTCAGTTTCATATTATACTATAGTATCATTATAGTAAATACTATATAGCCTTCCCGCATTGTAAAACATTAAATCCTCTATTTTTGTGAAAAACATCAAAAACATGTTTTTTTGGTCATGATTCTCTCTGTATATCTTCGTATTAGAGGCGTAAACCGTGTGTGGAATTAATAATGGTAAAAAAAACTACCATGTCATGCATGCATGCAACCAGCCAATAAAATCTTCCACCTTGTAATATGCATGCATCCAATATAATAATAGCATCTCTCGCGTCTTCTTCTTTATTGGGAACCTAAATCTCTGGAATCCTCATCATCATCATCATCATCAACCCCACTTGCTCAACTCAAGCAAAAGAAAAAGACTGGCAAAAATACGTCTCCCACAACCACTGCCACTCTGGCACACACACACACACATAAGCATCCAACATGATGTACTTCTTACACTGCAGTGCAGACAGTGTGCAGGCCTTCACTTACTTGCAGCAATAGCACCAAAGTACATGGCACGGACACCATCATAATGCCTGAAATATGCCATCTTCATCAATCATCTCCGTGTGAAGCAAGTTTTGTAGCGAAAGAGAGATACATTTTCTGGTTTATGGAGCAAGAGCAAACATATAACTCGGTATATTACTCGGTAACACCTTAATAGAATATAAACATGTTACGCAAATTGCAGAAAGGAAAAGAGCCGTCGTCTCAAAACTCTGAGTTGTTCAAAAGACACACACACACACACAAACGTTGCTTCTTTTTCTTGGACTTGCATTTTTTTATGAGTTTTAGAGACTCGCACAGTTGCATTTTATTTGATACGCTGGCTGGATACATATCAAAACTGGATAGTATCAACCTTTTTATCATATCGTCCTTCAAGTCAAAAATCTACGTAGACCGAGGGAGGGAGAGAGAGAGAGCGATGGTGTAACAAAACTTGGCTGGCTACTGGTGTGTGTGTATTAAGTACTACATGGGTACCTATGTACGCTTAACGTGAATATAATTTTGAGGTAACTTGATAAAAAGTTAAATACAGGCCAAAATGAAAAGGAAGCGAAAAAGATGATGATGATAATGTTCTCTCTGGTGAAGGTACACAAAATCATCATCATCATCATCTAAGCAGGTTTTGCTATTCAACAGGAAATTTACATATGCAGAGAGGATGATTGTGGTCGGTTTTGTGGTTGCTGGTTATCTATTAAATGATATGATAGTGATGATGGGGATTTTTGTAATAGGGAGCTGGGTGTTTGCTAGGGTTTGTTTCTCTTTCTCTCTCACACTGGATTCACTAGAAAAGTAACTCGAGATAATAAGTCATACATTCCTTAACAATTAGTACATATGCTGTGTAGTACACAGAGAGAGAGAGGAGCAGGCATGCATTATGCGAACTGCATATATTTATTATGCATATTATGTGGGTAATAATAATGTACATTGATAAGTGCTACTCGTACTGTGCAGAGTGCAGAGATTAGGTGTGGATTTTGTGGTAGAACACACAGGTTTGTAAATATGGGAATGGGATAATACACGTACATCAATAATACGCGTATAATTTGCACATTTGAATTCTCTCTCTCTCTCTCTCTCTCTCTCTATTCAGGCCACAATAGATTAACAGAAGTGTAAGCGATGGACTAATGTGGTGAAAAATGAAATTCTCATATTCTCAATTGTACTTACATATTTCGCTGTTTTTAGTGTGGTTGGGTAAACACATTTTTTTCCAAATTATATATTTTTTTAAAAAAACACACGAGTTTGAGCTAGAATTACTAGACTACTTTTTAATATGGTGAAATGAAACATTACACGTAGTATGTAATCAGTTAATGTTTTTCACAATATTTGTAGAATATGTATATCATAAGAGTGTATTTGTTTAGAATGGAAATATAAAAAAGTAGATAACAAAATGAAAATGTGTATTCTTGGAATTTGCAAATAATGGGTTTTTTGCGAGTTTATCTAACGAGTATATTTTTTCTCTGCGCTTGTTCACTTTAGTTGTAATTTATGCGCCGTAAAAGTATAATTTGTTGTTATGCAGTAGATTTGCACAACTCTAAATATCCCGTGTGTAACATGGAAAGAAAACCTTTTTTTGGTCGGATTTTTAATTCAAAAAGTTTTAATTGAGATACCCCACATAATTATAACAAAGATAATTGTAAAGAGCTTGTTCTACGAATACACTATTATCGGTTTCAGCTTTTACAGTTGCTGAACATATGCAGCTGAAGCTTTCTTCCCTTACCGAAGAAAAAGAATAATAATAATTACTGCTTTTGCAGGAATAGTTTTTCAAAACAAATAGTATTACTCTTATTTATTAAAATGTCACTTGGCAAGCACATGCACACATTTGTAGTCGTCGTATGTATCTCATCGTAAGTTCTCGTCAGTCTTTTTTCTGCAGCCTGAAATCATTTTTTCTTCCAAAAATCTCTGTCAACCACGTTAAGATTTTGAGAGTAAACATGTAAACAACAAACTTGACTGTTCAAACTTGCCGTCTTTGTTCTCACGCTCTCGCATCTCTCTCCCTCTCGTTATCTCTCTTTCTCGCTCTGTGTAATCATAACTTTTGGCTTAGCTCCACCTGGAATGCTCGTTTATTGCAAAAGTTTTTGCATCAAGAAAGTCACTTGTTACCCGATTACATTTTTTCTGTGTACTCTTATTCATTTACACTGCAACGTGCACAGAAGCACAGACAAGACAGTCAATATACTTTCGTTGATGAGCTTTGCTTTCCTCAAAGGGGACCTGTACAAACTTTTCCTCAAACTCATGAAGCTGTGTGTAGAGCTTCTCAAGACAATACCTACAACTTTTTAGACCATGGCTATGTGCCCACTTCATCTTCCACTTTTTTTCCAGCTGTCCTCTCGTCGAGCAAACAAAGAAACGGTTAAAGAAAACAGAGACATTCGGTTAGATCTTTTGGACAAACAATTTTCTTGGAGTGGCTTCTCAAAAAATAATTGACATTTTATGGTCACGTTTAAAAGTAAGTGCTGACAATGTGTGTGGCATTTAATACCAGAGAGAAATGTGTAACACAACTGAGATTATATGGACACATATGTCACACAGTATATATAGGAAAAAAGAAAGAAAGCAATAACCCAAACAACAAATTAGTTTTACTCTGAATTCCTTTTACTTAGTAAAAGACACCTCATACTACTGGCCACATTATTACTTCTACATCAAGTTACGCCGTTATTCCCATTTTAATTGTTCCCTTTTGTAAAAACTCTCCTAATCCTTGTCAATCCAAATGTCAACACAAACATCATTACTACACTCGCTAGCTGCTGCAGGATAATTTGATGACATCGTATTTCTCGTACGCTCAACGGTGAAAGCTGTGTCAAGATCAACTTTTCCAAGAAATATACGTTAAATGTCATCATCGCTTTTTCGTATGTAGTTATTTAGAAAGGGCACCTTCATGTATACACCGAACGAGAAATAAAAAACAATCCTGACTAAAATAAAACATCACTTTTCATACTGTTCTTACGATTTTTTTGCCATCGCGGGTTGGTAGCTGTTACAGAAAGAAATTCTTCGTAAAACGTATCATTTTCGCTTATTAAGAAGTTACTTGGCAAACTGTCCCTGTCTGTGTCTTGTCATCCTTCACTCTGTATTACCCTTACGATATGTTATAGTTATATTATACGGCTGATGCATATCAGGTATCAGAGTATCATCAAGTGGATGCTTCTCTAAGTAATATTGTTGCTGCAAGCTTATCATAAGACATACATAGAGGTGATGTACAACAGCACACCAGAGGAAATGTCATATTTTATACCAGCATGCATTTTTTACTGGTGTACGCACATGTGGTTGTAGGCAATTTTGTGTAAAACGGCCAAAAAATGACCATGAAGTACTGACAGAGGCAGCGCAGAAATGGCGTACTTGGCAGGGCACACGTGCAAGGCTCTTTTGACCAATGACGCATTTCCATCTCTCTCTCTCTCTCTTGCTGTTGGCGTTTCGCATTCTTTGATTCCAGTTACTAACTTGGAGTACGAGTACGCACATCATCCCTTTATGAACCCCGTAAATGTCTGATTTTTGCTAGTTTCCTTGTACAAGAGAGGATTGAAGTGGAGCTCTGAAGCACACAGCGGATTTAACAAAAAAAATGTCTTCCAGGAAAACCAAATCCACCCGGGCGAAAGCTGAGCCTTAGGCATACATGTTGTGTCATGTAAAAACTGTGACAATAGCAGAGTATCTGTTTTATTCAAGCAGCGTGGACACTGGACACGACACACACACACACAGCAAAATGAAATAAATACAGAGATCGACCAACATACATTGAAAATACAACACATTGTTAAGTTACATCATCATTCTTTTGATCTGAGTTTGTTTGCTTTGTGTGTCGTCGTGTCTCTGCTCTGCTGCTACATTGTATTCTACTATATAACTTGTTTTTTTTTGCGCTGGCTGTCCTTTCTTCAACTTTCATTTTATCAACAATAACAGCACTTTACTTACTTATACGTCGTACATATGTAGAAAATTTGGTAGGTACTTTTTTTGCAAACTTCTGTTTTCAATCTACTTTCCTCTTTCCTGGCCTGGCCTTCCACTGTCACGACGATCATTTTTTTCCAGGGAGAAAATGACACTGATTGTGAGTGACTTTTATACACAACTCGTTTCATTTGCGAGAGAGAAGGACATTGTTTCCCGTCTCCATTTATGGCCAAGTCTCAGTTTGGTAATACTGATAGAAATGACAGCAACATGCTACTTGTGTAATATACGAGATTTTCCTTATAATAAAAATCTATTTTATCGTTGATAAATCCCTACTTGTAAATAAATAAATAAGTGGGATGTTTCAATTTTTTGCACATCATGCCA
This sequence comes from Callyntrura guangdongensis, assembly GCA_027744295.1. NCBI lineage: Eukaryota > Metazoa > Arthropoda > Collembola > Entomobryomorpha > Paronellidae > Callyntrura > Callyntrura guangdongensis. The sequence continues at coordinate 6,701 of JAHZNB010001878.1, forward strand.
AACAAATGTGATTTGTGGCAGAAGGATTCACTCTGGACAGAACCGGATACATTAGAAAAAATTCTGTCTACTCACTCCCAACTAACTGTTATTAGAGTAAACCCAACTATGTAATCGGCTTGTGTGTAGCTTTCAAAAGTGTTTTCTGAAACGGATGCTTTTGATCATATCTACAAGTGCGCAGTTTTTTTTACAGATCAGCAATAATGACACTTTTACCAATAAAATCCCCGATTTACGCAAAATGTATAGGTAACCCCATTTTTCCTTGTAAAAAATTGTGACAAATGCCTTTTCGTTTATAAAATTCTCCTCGTTTTAATGCTCAATTGACCTCTGCGTATTTAATGATACAATACCTACATTAAGGAAATGACAAGAGGGAAAAGAGTACAAAAAAGTTAAGAAGGACATATTGTTAATGACTCCACACAAAGAGAACAAAGTCGACAAAGTGTAAGAAGCAAAATACAAAGAAAAAGAAAAAGATGACGATGACAGCAAAATTGCGTCTTACAATCAGTATCACATTATCCGCACCACCACCACCATCCCCTGAAATTGGCTGTATAAGAGGTTCTGAGTAATACGACGACATTTCATTTCATCCTATTTTCCCAGAATCACTCGAAATTCTTCTTTTTTTTGTATAATGGAGAGGCTCCTCGAAAACGGTTAGAACGTAAGGAAATGCCTACATAAACAAGAGTACCTACTTATTTCTCTCCGGTACAACGACACAACCATGAATTCTTCCATTCCTTTACTCATATTGCTTTTACTTCAGAAATGGCGCTTCTCTCTGCCCCTCTTGTAATTCTGTGCCCACCATACAAAATACAGGACAAGTATCAAATTACACATTATTATTAAACGACATAACAACGTCGTGTGTGTGTGTGTGTGTAGTACGCGGTTTTGTAGTTGTATTTTGCTTTGCTATTTTTGTGTGGATATATTATACCCTATGTGTATGATGACAAAGGAGGATGGTGAAATCAAGAGGCTCCTACAAAAATATGACAGTCAAAGTAGTTACAGGGAACAATAAAAAATGCATGAGCGATCCACATAGACAAGGTAAAAAAGGGTCTATAATATCCTGTGTGTAAAATATAAATACACTTATTTACGACGACTCTCTTTTTAGCCCGTCGTCCGAGTGGCATGACGAGCGCGAAAGTTTTAGGTAGTTTATGGCTGCCTGCTTTGGAGCGCGTAGCAGCATGTAATAAAAAATACGCATACGTACATCGTTATCATCATCATCATCATCATCCTTAATTTAATACCATGTAGCCTTGAGCTGAGCTTTAACTTTAACCTATTCACTCCAGAGAGAGAAGAGAAATACGCAGTTTTTCATCTTATCACCCAACAATATATATTGCTGTTTTTTTGGAGTACCACTGGATATATTTAAAATAAAATATTTAATACTGTATAATGTGACTATGAAATGTGCGTATTTTTGGGTGTGGGTAGGTATTCCACTTTTTTGTGTACGTGGAAGTACTCAATTTGTAATGAATTGTCAGGGTGTTTTTTATGAAGAGTCGCGAAAAAAATAGTGATAGTCATGATACCCCCGCTAACCATGTCATATTTTTTTCTTGGTAGTGACAAGATGGGATCGGATGACAGTACACCAGCATGTATTTTACATAAATTATAAGCAAATAATGTGAATAGGTTCATATTTTTGGTTTTATATTACTATCTTCATGTAGTGTACACTTATGTGTAGTTACTTGTTAGGTTAAGCATGCGTGGTTGGGTCTGGGTGGATAGACTATCTATAGGGTAAATTGCGAATGTTATGGAAGAAACAGTGATTTACAACTTTTGCAAAAAATTTAAGGATGGATGTATGATTGGTAATGGTAGGCTAGTGAAGTATGTAATTGTTTCGTAATGCAGCAGCATTTGCAGCGGTTACCTCTCAGCCGCTTTTGCTAAAGGAAATGAGAACTAATAAAAATCACAGAGGGAAGTAAACAGAAAAGTATTTTTGGAGGGTGGACTCAGCATAAATATTCATGTAAAAGAGTAAAACTGTACGCGTACTGTTCGCCTTGGAGGGTCTGTATGGGAAAAGATAATATGAAAGGGAGTTACAGTGAAAGAAACACGTGGGAGAGAATAAGTTTGCTTAGACGAGGGTTGTTAAAGTTGTACGTACGTTACACACGTTACGTACTATTGCTAAAAAGAGAGAGAGCGAGAAATATTGTTTCCACTTGCGCTGTTGATTAAAACTCTTTTTCTGTCAGTTTCAAGCTTAAAGGTAGGAAGGGGGATCTCTCAAAATGCAAAAAGTTTTTTTCTCATAGACATTCTCGCAGTAATTTTGAGTACTGTTCGCCTTGGAGGGTCTGTATGGGAAAAGATAATATGAAAGGGAGTTACAGTGAAAGAAACACGTGGGAGAGAACATGTTTGCTTAGACGAGGGTTGTTAAAGTTGTACGTACGTTACACACACGTTACGTACTATTGCTAAAAGAGAGAGAGCGAGAAATATTGTTTCCACTTGCGCTGTTGATTAAAACTCTTTTTTCTGTCAGTTTCAAGCTTAAAGGTAGGAAGGGGGATCTCTCAAAATGCAAAAAGTTTTTTTCTCATAGACATTCTCGCAGTAATTTTGTAATAGTTTATTTAACAGGGCTGCCATACAAAACACACAATTATTAACTGCGACGTATAATTTACCAAATTACTCGGCTCTGTAGGTACGGCACTTCACACAATTTTATGCATTTTGCATTAAGCATTGGGAAAAGTGCGTNCACACAATTTTATGCATTTTGCATTAAGCATTGGGAAAAGTGCGTACACAAAAAATTTACAATTCTGTTGCTTTTCTATTTCTTCAAAATGAAACGACGCATCCACATCGTCATCATCCTCAACGGCAACCCGATAATAAAAGGGCTTTTACATAAATCATGAGACTTGGCGACATTTACGACTGTGTGAATGAAACGCAGTTTAAACTCTTCAAAACGTAGAAAGCAACGGAAAGCATCCAGCAAGTCGTCATGTGTGTGTAGACACACTTGTATTCATATACCAACAACCCCCTATTTCCCAATGACGTTCCTTCTCATCTGAAAATACCTTCTCAACCAAAAACTACCGTTTTTCGTCATACCATCATTGTATTATTATTGCTTTAAAGATTTAAGAGTGGTAAATCATCTTCTTTCGTCGTACGAGACTAGTTTTTGTGAAATGCTTACCTATTTATATGCGTACTACTTATAAATATGTTACCTACAAAACATGCGTCTCTTTTATTTTGTTGTTGTTCAAGGCGGCGTGGTTAAAACTTTGTTTCATTTACACCAGTAATTTTTTTACAACTTTTAGGTTCCAGTGGAGGGGTGCGATGAGAATAATAAAAAGCGAAAATCAAAGAAAACTATTACTTCTGCTCAAAGTGATGCTTTTTGAAATACTTTTCAAATAATTTTGTTCCGTTTAACTACAACATGTTACCTTT